>PVKY010002867.1:0-23708 GCA_004027775.1 Bradypus variegatus | reverse complement strand
TGTTTTTCTCCCTCTTATCAGAGAAGTTCCGTTCCCTGACAATTGTTTGCGCACTTAGTTCTTTGAAACTCTGCATTCTCACGCCCCAAGGCAAGCCATAAGGCAGGACATCTGTTCGCTGAATTTACAGCCGGAGGTTGTTCAAGCTTTAACCTCTTAATGGCCTGCGGCTTCTCATTTCGAGGAGATGTAAGGGGAATGCTCAATTCCCAGGCACCGCCTCTGGCAGGAGGCAACAGGTAATGGGGAGCTATGGAAGGTTGCTGAGCAGGAGAGGCACATGGTCCAAACTCTACTCCTGAAGGTCTGTCTATCTCCTTGCCAGATGGAGTAGGAGATGGAGTGGAAGCAAGGAGACTGTGTGGAGGCTATGGCCATGGTCCAGGTGAGAGAGGATGATGTCTTGGATTAGGGGAGAGGAGTCCACAGAGATGGCATCTAGAGAGGAGGGGATAATATAAAGAGATGGTTCCAGGTAGATGGGACTGAACAGGCTACGAGGGAGGGAGAGAGAGTAGAATCCAAGAAAACTTTAAGTTTGGGGGGGTGACTCTGTGATTGTGGGGTTCTTGGAGGGGTCATTCCAAGAAAAAATAACAGTACTATTTATAATAGGCCTTCCCAAGGCCTCACTCTGTGTCAGGAACTGTGCTGAGTGCTTTATGCATTTTATTGCATGAGAACCCCTGGGGTGATTACTGTTATCGCCGTCTTTCACATGGGGAAACTGAGGCACAGCAAGCCAAATTAACTTGCCATAGATCACATAGCCAGTAACAGGTAGAGTCAGGATTCAGTTCTGGGCAACTGTGTCCATGGCTGCGGCATGTAACCACTGCCCAGGGCTGCCCCACGCTGCCCCCTCCACCCACTGTGCTGCGGGAGGCCATCTTTGTTTCTGGCAAGGACAGGCATTTCCAAGCTGAAGAGCTGAGTAGGAGAGGACTCACCAGGGTTCTGAGTGGTTTAGGGTTTACACTAAAACCAACATTGTATGCAGAAGCAGCACCTCTGGGAGGAGACCCACAACCTGCTTGGGTTCCCTGGTGGGGGCGGGGGGAATTCAGGAAATTCAGTCTGGGAGATAAATGAGAGGGCAGGGGAAGGAGAGCAGGAAGGAGACGAAGGAAGAAAAATTGCTGCCCACTCTACCTGTCCTTTGGCAAGGCTGGGCAATTAGCAAACCCTCAGCAATAAAATATTTCGTTTTGGTGTTAATTGCAAAGTAATTATGTGGTATGGGTTGTGTGTATTAATCGTATTGATTAACAACACTCAGGTAGTAATTAAACATCTGCTTCATGATTGCGTGCAGCCTGAAGCCTAACACACACAAATACGCGGGCTCAGTATACACACCCACGCAGGAGCAGGCATTCTTGTGCCATGTGCAAAGCTCACTCATGTCCCAGTGCTAGTTCAGGTAAGTGTGTGTGTATGTGTGTGTTTGGCAGAGACTGGCTGTGTTAAGAGGCCCTTTCCTCCCCCATACAATGAGGCCTTTGTATCCTCAGACACCCCTGGGGCGCAGGGAGGACTGACCTGCACCTGGGCTGTGTCACCCTGCAGTCCCTCTCAGAACAGAATCCGCTGCAAGGGCTCAAGTGCTCCCTCTGGGGCAATGTGCTGTGAGCGTGTTAGAACGCAGGGCAAACTTCACTAATTAGCCCTCTCCTCTACCTGCCTCGCCGTGCTTGGCTTTGAGGGGCCTTTCTCTAGCAGGTGATTTTTCCCCAGAGCTGGGAGAAAGTTCCCATTACAGGACCAGCTTAGGCTGTAATGCCCCAGCACAGCCATAGGATGGATTTAATGGCCGGAGCTCCTGGGCAGCAAGAAGCAGCACAGGATGCTGGCCTTGGTGCCTGGAGCCCTGGTTCTAGCCTGGTTCCTCCCCTCACTTGCTGTGTGATCTTGGGCCAGTCGCTGCCCTTCTCTGTCCTTCGGGTTCCAGGTCCTTAAAACAAAGAGAACTGAACTCAGAGGCCCCCAAGGGCCTTTCCAGTGCCTCTGAACTCAGATTCTAATTTGGTTTGTCCTAATAAGGAATTGGAGACAATTTAAATTCAATACACATGATCCTCAGTGAGTAAACAATAGGAGATAATTCCTTCCTTGATGACTTCTCAAAGACCCACTCGTGAGCAATGAGAGCCCAAGCTAAAATCAATAGCTCTTATTTTTCAGACAGAGAAATTGCGGATTCCTTGAGCTGCTGGATATTGCAATTCATTCTTGTATTTTAAAATTTTATGTTTATGTTTATGGACTGCCATTAGGTAATATGGATCCATCAAGAAGGTTGATTTTTTTCATTAACTTAACTCATTTTACTTATTAGTTCACATTTATAGCTTGGGTTTAATAAGCACACGGTGTGAAAGTCATAAAGCAGTCTTCTCTTTAACAATATTTTAAAATCAAGACTCTTCTTTGAGTCATCCCAGGTTTATTTGCTCATAACTTGCCTCGCCTGTGAGTGCTGCCAATTCCAGCTGGTCATTTGACCTTGAGCTTCACTGTCCTCATTTGTAAAACTGGAAGGGCATCACTAGTTAATAAAAATAATAAACACTTACAAACAAAACCTACAAGCATTTAACAAACACTTTCTGCGTTCAGAGTGCTTCTCATGTATTATGTCAAGTCCCGCATCCCCTCAAGGTGGCTTTATTTTTTCCATTTTATAGGAGGGGAAACTGAGGCCCAGAGAGACTCGTTGTCCTGCCTGAGGCCACACAGTTGGTGACAGTGGCAGAGCTGGGATGCAAACCCAACGTGTCCAAATTCAGAGTCAGCATCTCCCCTCCCACACCTGCCCCGCCCCCAGCACCCGAACCTGCTGGACTCGGTACCATCCCTCTTAGCTCCTCCCACCCCTGCCATCCCTTTACCTACGCTACCAGGCCCTGCTGGTCCTCCTTCCATCCTCTCATCTTGTTCACACTTGACTTGGGTTCCTTGCTGCTTTTAACCTATCCGAAGCACACCTCTGCTCTAAGACCTCCAGTGGCTCCCCATTGCCCATGGATAAAGCTCATCATCCTTTGCTGGACCTTTAAGGACCTCAGTCGTCCTGCCCCTGCCTTTCCTTCCTACTTTGTCCTGAGACAGCCTTGGCTCGTGGTCCTGAAGGCTCACCCTGGACCCTGTGTCCACCGTACCCTCCTCTCAGCTCCACAGATACAAATCCGCCACCTCCCCCAGGAAGCCTTCTCTGGGCCAAAGGAGGAAGGAGCCCCTGCCTCCTCTGAACTCCTCGAGTAACATGTGAAGCTTCCTTCGCTGCCGTGAGCTGTGGAGATGTGGGCTTTGTCTCTTCTCTCCCCGTAACGGTGAGCTTGTTGGAAGGCGTGATCTGTGTCTCAGTCGTCCCTGGCACCCCTTCAGTCCCAGGGATTCAGCAGGTGTTCAATTAATGCTTACCCAATGAGTGATGGCTCCTATTCCTCAAGGTCTCTGGGAAACGGAGCTCCCTGCCTCTTCTCTTAAATTCTGAGCCAGCCCAGTGCAAGTGGAGGGCAAAATTTCATCCATGTTCTACTTTCAGTAGCTCTGTCTGCTGCCCTCCACTGCATACTTGAGAGTCCTCGGTTTTATAAATAGGGAAACGGAGGCCCAGAGGGAAGGGAAAGGTGTTGGCTGGATTCTCAGTCAAGGCTTGCTGGGGAAGTCTCTAGCCCTTCCTGGGTTATCTCAGCCACTGGGGTTAAAACCGTAACGCTGTCTGTGGACACAGCACTTTGCAGTGTCCATGCACTTTCCCAGGTGGGCATCTCAGTGGCTTTGTGAGGTTTTCGTGGTGAGGCTCAGAGAGGTGGGTGGCACACTCAGATCACACAACCAGTTGTGGGGGGAGGGGGGGCTCAGCCACGATCTCTCCACCTCCCAGACCCAGCGTTGCCCCTCGCCTGCCATGTGCACATGTGCACGTGTGTAACGCATGCACTCCTGAATTTCTCTAGTCCACACTCTATTTGAAACAGACTTGAGGGGCAGCATCCTTCAGGGATCAAGAGCTTCCACTCTGAACCCAAATGCGGGTTCACATCCAGCTTGTGCTGTGGAATAGCCGCCTGTCTGCTGAGTTAGGTGACCTCTCTGAGCCTCAGGTTCCTCAACAACCATGAGGGAATAAGAGCACCTAAATCCTAGCACTGTTAGGAGTCAGTGGGGAAAGGCACGTGAAGCAGTGGTCGCAGGACTCAGTCTCGTTTCCCACTCTGCACCCCTCCCTTGCTTTGTGCTGCAGTCCCTGCCCTCCACTCGGGTACCTCCAATATCTGGCTTACCCTGATCCCTCTGCCCACAACATGCTCCTTTCATCCCCATCCGTATCCATCTGCTGCTTCCTCCAGGAAGCCCTCATGGGTCTGCTGCTGTTATCAGAGCCTCTTTATGAGGGAAATTCGAGGAGGAGGAGCCTTCTCTTGAGCATCTCTCTCTGAAGAGAATCCTGGGCTTTAGAACTGACAGCCCTGACCAACTGTAGAGACTGACTGTGGGTCCAATCCCCCTTTCACAGATGTAGATCTCGAGGCCCTGCACAGGAGAGAGGATGCCTGAGTGCTCATAGCCGGTTAGAGCAGCACTGGCACTAGAACCCAGGCCTCCTGCCTCTCGCCCAGGGGTCCCGTCCTTCTGGGAAGGAAGCTGCCCCTGCCATGGGTCTGTTAACTTGGTGGGTGATTTGCTTATCTCCATAAGTTTCAGGAAGTGAGGATGGGGCAGAAATGAAAGGTGGAGACTGGGGGACCCCCAGAGGAGCCTCTTCATCAGTTGTGTGTGTGTGTGTGTGTGTGTGTGTGTGTGTGTGAGAGAGAGAGAGAGAGAGAGAGAGAGAGAGAGAGACAGACAGACAGACAGACAGACAGACAGACAGACAGAGAGACCCAAGTGTCGAGGCAGGGGCTGAGAGGCAGATAGACACACCAGGATGGGGTGGCTGAGGCAGGGACCGTGGGGGACCATGGCGAGCCTCGAGGATGGCACAGCTGCATATCCTGCCCCTAAAACACTCTCCACTGTTGCCTCTTCCCTGCAGCCATTTATTTATTTCTTTATCACACCCTTTTGGAAAAAGCCTGCCATGATACCCCGCCTGCCTGGAATGCGCCCGCCGGCCCCTCCCCAGCTCGGGCGGGCTGCCTGCCTTCTGGCGTGACATTAGTGCTCACCGGCTTGCAGAGAGCTAATGATATTTGCATTTTGTTGGCTGGTGAAATGCGGGCTGTGCTGAGTGCGGCAGCCCGGGTACGGCTGTGGGAATCCCGTGGGCGGGTGTGGGGTTTGCAGCCCAGAAGGAAGGGCCACGTGCTGGAGTGGGGGCTCACACTGGTCATGAGAGGCAGAGAAGGGGGAGCGGGTGGAGGCAGAGGGAACGAGTTTAGAAATACCGTTTGTCTAAAGAATTGCCAAGGACACGAATCAACTCCCGGGCCAGTGCTCCATCCTCCTGCCCACCCAACACACACACATACACACACACACACATTATCCTCTCCTGTCACTTCCCTGGTGTTTATTGAGCAATTGCTATGTGCTAAATGCTCTGCTGAGGGCTTCACACACTCATGAATGTCACTTGACTTCCCAGCCACCCTTGGAGGGAGGTACAGCTATTATTGCTCTTTTACAGATGAGGAGACTGACACTCTGAGAGGATCCCTGACTTGCCCGGGGTCTCAGTTTTGGAAAGATGCTGCCCCAGCATGCAGCTGAGGTCTTCCTGCCTCCAAAACCCACACTCCTGACCGCTCCAGGCACTGCCTCCTGCACCTTGTCCAGACTTGAGCACAGCCAGGAACCCATCCTCTTCTCTGGCCCAGATCTGAGCAGAGGTGGCGAGCATTCCCCAGCAGGCCTGGGCAGGCTCCGGCTGTGTGCCGGGGCGGCAAGTCTGACATCTACAAAGGAGGGTGCAGCCCTAGAGAGAGATTTGGCCAGAGTCAGGAGAGACCCAGGATTTAGACCTTCCTCTGCCACCAACTTGCCATGTGGCTTTGGGCGAGTCACTGCCCCTCTCTTGGTGTCACTTTCCTCATTAGTAAAATGAGGCCACTGGTCTGGATGGATGGAGCATCCCAGGAATGCCTTTTTCTCCAATGTACTTTGGACTCTGGAATTCTCTCCCACTCACTCAGATATACAAAATCATGTTGCACCTCAAAGCCAATTGTCAAACTTTTATAGAGCTTCCCCACTCTGCAGAGGGCACTGTGCTAGACACACAGGACATCTACACACAGCTATATGCACGTGTGTCTTAGAATTGTTTCCAAGCCAGAATCTCGATGATGGCTCCCCAGTCCTGATGCTCAACCCCAGGCCCCTGCCGTCTTTGCTCCTGCACACTGCCTCCTGTAGGGCCCCGAGAGCATTTCAGACTAAAGGGAGAGCCACCAGGTGGAGAGAGCTGATGTGCTCTTCCCCCACTAGGCAGTAAGGCTGGTCTGCTTGTCTCTGGCAGGTGGGCATTTCCTGGACAGCTTTGAGCTGGCATTGGCATTTGATGCTGTGATCAAAGGAATCTGAGCCCTTTGAATTTGACTTCTAGAAACGTGGGCACAATCCTTTTCCAGACTTCCCAACGCCACCACCCAGGTGAGGGAGTTGGGGCTTGCTCCACAGGGAGCAACAGTTTTCCTTGCTGTTGCTTACAGTGACCATCAGCAGGGTACCCTATTATTCTCTGTCACAGTGTCCTGTTTTATCTCGTTAGCAGGCAGGCTTAGTGGTTAAGGCTCTAAAATCCAACAGACCTGGGTTCAAATCCTTACTAGCTGTGTGACCTTGGACAGGTTACTCAACCTTTCTGTGTCAGTCAAACCAGGAACTCTTCACTTTGCGGTAAAATAAAATAGGGACTATATGAAAAGGGGTTAATATAGGACTGACACGCATTAAATGAAGAACCTGATAAATGTGAGCTGTTATTTCTAGAATCCTGAACTCGTGACAACCTGCAATTACAACCTGCAATTAATTCATTTACACGTTGATGGTCTGTCTCCTGTGCTAGAATATGGGCTCCATGGGGGTAGGGGTTTTGTCTGTCTTGTTCTTAGTCAAATCCCTAGGGCCCAGCACAGTATGCTGACCCATTATTTGTTGAATGAATGGATGAGTGTGTTACATTGCTTTACCTACATTATGCAGAAGCCTCAGAATCATCCTTGAAGGTCCATGTATAAGTGAGGATGCTGTTTGATTGTGTATGACAAGATTTATCTGAGCTGGCAAGGCAATACTTCTAAACAAAACATTAGTATTTTTAACATAGAAAAATAATTTTGTAATTAAAATAGTAAGTAATTCCATTTATGACTATGATGTACCTAGGTATCACTGTAACATATGCTATCTGCATAGGGACACTCTAACTTGTGCTGTGTGCATAAAACATCCAAGTAAACACATTGCAATTTTCCTTCAACACACAGAAAAAAATCATCTCATCTGAATCAATCTTTTGATAATGACTAGATTAGTGATGTGTTTATGTGTAATACTAGGAATAATGCACGTGCCTGTACAATCATTATAACACAACAACATCCTGTGTGATGCAGTGGTTAAAGTGAATTGTACTTCTATCAAAACAAT
Organism: Bradypus variegatus; assembly: GCA_004027775.1. Taxonomy (NCBI): domain Eukaryota; kingdom Metazoa; phylum Chordata; class Mammalia; order Pilosa; family Bradypodidae; genus Bradypus; species Bradypus variegatus. The sequence continues at coordinate 16,106 of PVKY010002867.1, read as the reverse complement.
AAAGTTGCATTTAATGGGAAAAAACAACTACAACATTAGGGGCCCAGGTTCCTTCTGACTTATGCCTCCATCGTTTTGGTGTCTATAGAAAGGGGAAAATCAGAGGAGACGCGTGCTTCTCTTCCTTTTAAGAGGATGCACGCATTACTTCCATTCACATCCCATTGGCCAGAAGTCACTCAAGTGGCACACCTAGCTGCAAGGGAGGCTGGGAATTACAGTGTTTGTTCTGACAGCCATCTGCCCCCTTGCAATTCTGTTACCATGGAAGAAGGGAGAAACAGATACTGGGGGATGCTGACCACCTCCATGATCCCCACCCTCCTTTTTTTCAACCTCTCCTCTTTACCCTCTCTCCCTGGCAACTTGTGGTCTTTTGGCATTCACTATAGTTTCATCTTCTCAGAATGTCATATACTTGGAATCATGCATTTTGTAGCTTTTTCAGACTGGCTTCCTTAATTCACTTAGCAATTAATGTTCTTTCATGTCATTTTGTGGTTTGATAGTGCATTTACTTTTTATTGCTGAATAATATTCCTTTGAATGTACCATGGTTTGTTTATCCATTCACCTATTGAAGGACATCCAGTTTTTTGTGATTATGAATAAATCTGCTATAAACATTTGCATGTAGGTTTTTGCATGTGCATGTTTTCAACCACCTGGGTAAATACCTAGGCACATGATGGCAGGATGTTTGGTAAGCCCATGTTTAGCTATGTAAGAAATTGCTGAACTGTCTCCCAAAGTGGCTATATTAATTTTCCATTCCCACCAGCAATGAATGACATTTCCTGTTGCTCTGTGTCCTTGCTAGCCATTGGTATTGTTGGCTTTGTGGATTTCAGTCCTTCAGTTAGGCATACAGTGTTCTGATCCCCATTCTAAAGTTGAGGATACTGAGGCTTCAAGAGCATGACTTGCCCAAGGAGGTATAGCAGGTAAGAGGCCCAGGAGTGTTTCTCAGCATTGCTTGACATCAGAGCCCAAAACTCTCTCTGCCACACCTGTGGCAGGTTTCTCTTGAGACTGGATCAAGCCCTCAGTGGTCCTTCCTACCCCAAGCTCAGGAAAGGCTGGATTCCAGGACCCTCTGATCCACAGGGCAGGACAGTGAGGAGTGGGGACAGAGAGAGTGGATCTGAGCCAAGGCTGGTGGCAGGACTGTTACCAGCAGCTCCAGACAGACATCCTGCTCATTTCAAATCCAATGGAAAGAGAACTTTTTTTCCCAGGAGTTCCAACGAAAGCCCCAGAGTCGAGGCTTACTGGCTGGTCTTGGGCCACGTGACCATCTCTGAGCAATCACTGCAGCCAGGAGAGAGCAATGTGCTGACTGGCCGGACCAGGTCGGTGCTGGGGGATGTGCTTGTATTGTGGAGTTAACCCCCTTCTCAATCACATGGTGTAAAAGTGAGAGGGCTGCTACTCCAAAGGGAAACCCCATTCCACGCTGTGTTCAGAAGAAGGTGAAAGGAATGCGGGGAGGACAAAGTCACTGGTGCCAGGCAGTGGGGGAGGTGGGGCTGGAGCCACCTGCAGGTCTGATTTGTCCAAAGTGGGTCCTTCCTGTGGTTTCTGGTGCCAGGGTCAGCCTCTGGCAGCTGTGCCTCATCTTCAGTAACTCCAGTAACTGAAAGCCTGACTTTTGCACATGGCAGAGCTTCATTTTCCAAAAGGATTGCCCCAGAAAGTCCTTCCCATGGAGAGGCCCTTTGCTCCAGAGTGGCTGTCTGCTCTTTCAGCCCATCCCACTCCCTAGCTGCCTTGGGTTGGCCTTTGCTTGCTGGCAGGGTCTCTTCCTTCTTTCTCCCACCCCAACTTTCTCCTTGCTAGGGAAGATTTCTGGAGCCACGTTAGGGTTTATTTTCCCAAAAGCACCTCTTGGAAGACTGAGGCTTATGATGGACCCTCTACCCAGAGGTCCAACCTCAGCCCTCCAGCCTCACCAACCACTTTGGAAGCTCTTGGAGGGGTGGGGGCTGGAGGAGCAGACAGTCACTTGTGGAGCAGGAGTGCCGTGTCCGAGGTGGCGTGAGGTTGCCGTGTGGGGTTCCGGGGTACACGTGAGCAGGCTGGCCTCCCTGCCCCAGCTGCCATCCACCCCGGAGGCTCTGTTACGCATTTAGGTTGCGGTGTATGATTTCATTTTAAAAAACAATTGCTCTGCAGGAAAAAGATCGAAACCGCAGCTTGAGAGGCTGCCTTCCAGGCCGCTGTGGCCAGGCACCTTTTAAGACCCGCTCCTTGCTTGACTTTGGTCAACCACAAACCTCTTGGCCCTTCCCCAGGCCTGCTGTCTCTAGCCTGCGGATTCTGTGACTCTGAGTCACCTCCCAGGCCAGCTCAGCGCCCAGCGGCGCCCTGCCTTATATGGTGGGCTCGGCGTTCCTGGGTAAACGTGTATTGATGTTTATTGAGTCTGTGCTGTTGAGCTCCTACTGTGTGCTGGGCCCTGTTTCATGTGCAGGGAATTGAGAGTGAGCAAGCCTGAAGACCTCTGTTCTTGGGGGTTCCCTGCCCTGGGTCCTCTCCCCTGAGAGATCCGCTAAGAGCAAGAAGCCCCTGTGGGTATGGGAAACGCGGCTATACCAAAGGACCACAAACCTGGTGACTTGAAACAATAGGAATTTCTGGTCTCACAGTCCTGGAGCTACAAGTCCAAAATCAAGATGTCGGCAGGGCCATGCTTCCCAGATTCCCTAGGGAAGAATCTGTTCCCTGCCTCTCTCCTGGCTTCTGGTGGCGTGGGATTCGTTGCTTGTGGCTGCGTCTGCCTCCATCATCACATGGCCATCTTCCCTCTATCTCTCTGTCTGTCTGTCTGTCTGTCTGGATCTCCCCTCCCCTTCTTACAGGGACACGAGTCATATTGAATTAAGGGCCTATTCCAATGTGACCTCATTTTAACTTGCCAAATTCCATCTGTATCGGCCCTATTTCCAAATAAGGTCACATTCTGAGGTACTAGGATTAGGACTTCAACATATCTTTTTCGGGAACACGAGAGATGTCTTGCCCCAACCCCTCATTGGATGCCTCATTCAGTGCTGAACCAGGCCTGGTGGCTGTTTGTCGGCTGATTATTTTTCACGTGATTTTTCTTGAAGCCCCCACCTATGCCTGATGCTGCAGAAATACTAGAATGACTTGATCCTCACCAGTAGGGCTTTGAGTTTGAAATGCACAGAAAGGAAACACAAACCCGGTCAGGGGCTATGTAGACATGAACAAAAAGAACTTGGCTAGCCTCTCCGGTCCCCCATGCCCAGCCCAGAGTCTGACGTGTGGGGGCATTGGTCAGCAGTGGGTGAATGGATGGACAGATGGACGGATAGTGGAGTCACTGTAAGGCCATGTTTTCCCAGCCTCAGCCCAAATTTCCTAGGTGGCTGGAGATATCAGTCTCTTTGTTTGTTTTCCTGTGACAATTTCATTTTTGCTTCTGTGGAACATCAGTCGTTTTCAAGTAGTGGAATGAACTCAAAACAAATGGCTTGTGAGCGTTTCATTTTCTCAGTTTCAGCTGGGGGAGGGAGCAGGGCATTCACCCTGATCTAAGGACATGGGCTCTGCCAGCAGACGGGCGTGCATTCAAACCCCAGCCCCAAGCTATGCAGCTTGGACCTGTTATTTGGTCTCTCCCAGATTCTATTTTCTCATCTAGAAAATGATGACACTAATAGCATCTAACTCTTAGGGGCTGAGATGAACATTAAATTAAATAATGGGTGCAAAACATGTAGCAGAACTCTGGGTACGTACTAAGTGCTCAAGAAAGGATGCTGATGGTGTATTTAATGACCCCTTAAGCTCTTTGTTCCACGGACTTCTCTAAGCAGATTTTTGCAGGCTGCTTTGCATGTTTAAGGCAAATTATTTTTTAAAGTTATTATTACAGAATTAATGCAATTAAATCAATACGGAAGGATTTAAATTTAAAAACAAAGGTCCCCTTCCCCCCACCTGTCAGTTCCATCATCCCCTTTCCCAGCAATATAATCTTTGAACGTGGACCTTCCCGAGTCCTGGAGTCTGGAGTTTTTCTCCTTTTCTTCTCCTTAGGGGCAGGAGACAGGTGCACAGTCTGGAAAGGACAGCGTCCAGGTGGTTGTTGGGTAGAATTGTCATAGAGACAAGAATTCCTGAAGCTGGTGTCTGGGTGGTCCCATCAGAGCTAGGGACAGCCTGGCATCCCCCGGGGCAGCCTGGCATCCCTAGCACCTGTTTGCTGAGTCCTTCAAGTGTCGTGCTCAGCCAACCCGAGCCCCGGGGATGGGGGTGGCCTGAGATGTGCCATGGCTGGGCTGGGTCTGGAAAGCCAGGCCTGCAGACACCACTGCTAGTCACCTGCCTGGGACCCCGCTTCTGTCCCAGTGCCCCAGGGCTGAGTGCAGCCCACACCTTCCACGTCCCTAGCAGGACAGTCACTCGCTCCTGTCCACCTTCCGACCATTTGCACATCCATGCCTGTGCCCTCTGCTGCAACACTCCTTCCTGCCCAGGAAGAGGGCCAGGCCAGACAATGACCACTTACATTTGGCCGCAGCAGGGCTTGTCACAGTGCCGACCTCAGAGTCCACATTAGTGCACTGGTGGCAGGTTTCAGTTTTACCCCCTAACACCTGTGTGCAAGATGTGCCGACTGCCTTTATTTCTCTAAATTTGATTTAATTTGCCCCTAGACTCCCTTCTGCCTATTTGGAAAGGCATTCAATCCCAGTAACATTGGGAGGGGGCGTTCCTTGCCCCTAGACCACGTGGGAGTCTAGGTGGTCCTGTGTAGCCCAAAACATTTGGAGACAGCTGCTGGACTTAAGCATGCACAGGGTACCACAGAGAGGCTCCTTTGACAAGCCCTGGGGTCCAGGGAGGCTGGTGGGCAGTGGCTCCTTCCAGGCCAAGCTGGGCATGGCCACAGTCGTCGGTTGCAACTCTCAGCCATGAGTTTTGATGTTCAGACTTCCAGTCCCTCTTGGGCATCTCGGAGTTGTCCCATCAGAGTTCTGTCACCTCTTGGGGGACTGTTCCAGGGAAAGGGCACTTGAGCCTGTTGCTCTTGGATCCACAAAATCCCCTTCTCCTTGCTGGTCTTGGAAGATGCTCTCGAAGCCTGTCCCCAGGCCTTTCTCCCTCTCGGGCTCACACTCCTTCCACCCCACACCTCAGCAGCCTCCAACCTAAGGCCGCTAGAGGAGTTTCCACATCCCAGATGGTGGGCTGTCTTCAGAGGCCCAGAATCTTCAGTATCTGGCTTTGGAAACTGGCATCCCCCACAGTGCAGGACCCAAAGACTTGGCTACCATCTTGGGAAAGGGGAGGGGCTTCCCACAGTAGAGCAAACAAATCAGGAAAGATGGTCTCAGTAAATTATCCTGCCATCCACAGTTGTTGCAATGAATGAATCAATATCTTTCACTCATTTTTTATCATGTATTTACTATAAATCAGACTCTGTCAAAGACTGGAGGTAAAAAAAATTAAGCAAGACAGACCTCAAAGAGCTCAATGTTTAACCAGCAGTTCTCAAACTGGGAACTTGTTGGAAATGCAGATTTTTGGATCCCCTCCCTCCCCTATTCAGATCAAAGAATCAGAAACTCTGGGGGTGGGGCCCTGGCATCTGTGTTTTTATAAGCCCTCCAGGGGATTATGAAGCAAGCAAAAGTTTGAGAACGACTTGAAGCCAGAAGGCAGGTGTAGTCCGCTGTGATAGGGCAGCACGAGGAAGGGGAAGTGGGGAGGTGCTGGGGAAGGCTTGGTTTATGAGCACCTTCCAGATGCACAAAGAAATCTATGTGTGAGTTGGGGGCAGGGATCAACCCAGGCGAAGGCCTGGAGGACCCATAGGAGCTGAGATGGAGCGAAAAGAGGGTATGAGGGGAGGGAGGGGATAATAGGCCTCTTGTGCTGTGAGTTTAGATTTTTCCCCAGGAGCCCAAAGAGGAGGGGGAAAGATCTACACCCTGGGGAAGGGGTGGAAAGGTGGGGTGATGGATGAGGGCAAAGCGTCCCAGGACTCCATCGTGGTCATTGCAAGAACCACAGCAGGTGACCGGCTGTCTTCCAAAGAGCAGGACAGGTTCAGCGGGTGGAAAGGGAAGGAGGCGGAATGGAGTTCAGATAGCTTGGGTCATGGAGGAGCCTAGCTTCGTTCTAGAACATTCTGCCAGGGGAGCTGATGGAGGCCTGGTGCCCAGTTGTGTGCTCTGGTACCTCGGAAGCATTCAGTAACTGTCAAACATTGCAGTTATTCTTCAGAGCTTCTCCTTCCGAAGAAGGTGTCTCTGAGAACATGCCTTCTGCTCCCGGAGTCTCCTGTCGACCATTTCTGGGGTAGGGGGAACTGAAATGCCATCTGCACATCTGGGTTCTAGCCTGGAAAGACTTGTGCAAATCCTGACCCCACCTTGTGTGGGCAGCCAGGATGGCCCCCCAGTGAGAGTCTGGGGAGGGGGTGGGAGAGTACAAGGTGGGAGGTAGGGTGTGGGTCAGGGTGTGGGTCTGAAGGGATGGGTGAACCCCTGACCTCCCCATCTCAGTCCTGGACTATGGAGCCCCACAAGAAGGAGGTGGCGGGCAGAGCCCCCCAGCCTGGCCCCTTCCTCAGAGGCCCCAGCCTCCCTTGCGGCTTTCCCAGGGCCTGACAGACCTATCAGAGGGAAACATGGGCCTTGTCCGGGCCTGGGGCTCCCGTTTGGTAAGGGGCCACCGATGAGCTCATCCTGCGGTGAGTGATGGGAACTTGAAATCTGCAGCCAGAGCTCTGAGTTCTTGGGCCAGAACTGGGGATAGGGAGGGTGGGGTCCCCGTGATGTGCAGAGGGTGGGGCAGATATGAAACAGGCAGCCGGCTGGTGAGCTGGACACAGGGCCCATTTTACCGGGTGGGCAGCAGCTTTGCATTTGGCAACCATTGCTTCCTAAACACCTACCACCGGTGCCAGTTAAGGCTAAAGAGTGGCTGCTGGGAGCCCGTGGTGCCCACCCTCCCCTCCCCCAGGGTGTATTCAAGTATCAGTTTAGCCCCAACCAGCAATCAATGCTAACTTGTGGTGAGAGCTCAGAGGAGCTGCGGTTCCAGCTGAAACAGTGCCAGCCAGGACCTGCCCACCAGGCCTCCTCCCGCAAGATGGCTCAGGCCTCTTTTTGGCTTTGTTCTGAGGACAGAATTACCTCTCAAGGGATATGATCAGCATGGATTTGTGGCCTCACAGACTCACTGGACTGAAAGGGGATTTTAATGTCATCTGTTTTGACCCCATGGTCATCAAGCCTCTGCTTACATACCTTTTGCAATGGGGAGCTTACTACTGAACGTGTATGCAGTGTTCAGGCTGCTCTGAAAGTACTTCCTCTGCTTTGCTTTGCACAGGTACTGGGTTCAAGTCCTGCCCCAATCACCTGCTGTGTAGCCTCAAGCAAGTGACTTATCTTCCAGAGCTGTTTTCCTTTCCTCTAAAATGGGTTTGATAAATACCTGCCTCTCACTTGTTGAAGGGTTTACACCAGACATCTTTATAATCACCAGGAAATCAAACCTCTACCCAGTGCATAGATCCTGAACCCAGACAGGTCTCCGCTGCTATCTCCAGGTCCCACATCCAGATGTGTCACCAGGATACATGTGAACGTCTCCCCTGGGCTGTGGCACTTAGTAGGTGCTCAGCACGTCCCTCATATGGATCCAGTAGTGCCTTAGAGATAAGACCAGGCCTGCTCTTGCTTCTTTTTTTTCTTTTTTTTCTTTTTAGGATCTTCTAGCTTTAATAAGTGTTTCATGAATTGTGCCTTTGGCTCTTATCCTTTTATCCTCTTTTTGAGGCTGGAAACCACAGGATTCCCTAATCTCTGAAGGCCCCAAATGTACCTGTGTCTTCTGTAGGAGATTTCCTTGGGCTGTCCCCTCCCCAGGCCACCCTTACCTAAGGCAGGTCCATCCATCCCAAGCCCACCTTTCTGCAGAATCCTGCCCCCCGCCCCATCCTGGGGCAGCACAGCCTGGGAGCCGCTTGGCTAACTGGGAACCCTGGGCACTGGGACCCATCACTCCAGGCTTTTAATGAGGTTAGCCGGGGTGTCTGTCCCATTTCCTCACATCGCACAGGGAAAGAAACAACAAAATGCTGAATAGGAAACTGCAGGTAACAGAGATGGGAAACTGACGCTGCCGTCTTGCCGCCTCCTGCTGCTGCCACACATCCCCCAGGGCATGGGCTCCCCTCGGCCACGCCCTCGGCCCTTCTGGACTCCTGCTCTTAAACATATATCTTTTTTCCTTTAAAAAAAAACATGCTTTATATAGGTATAATTTTCATACCATAAAATTCACTCCGTTTATGTGTATGATTCAGTGGTTTGTAGTAAATATACAAAGTTGTGCAGCCATCACCACAATCTAATTTTAAAACATTTCCGTCATCCCCAGAAGAAACCTGGTGGCCATTTGCAGCCAGTCCCCCAATCCCACCCCCAGCCCCAGGCAACCACCATTCTATTCTCTCTGCCTCTGTAGATTTGCCTTTTCTAGACATTTCGTATAAATAGACCTATACAGTGTGTGTGGGCTTCTGTTTTTTTACAGCCCGTTGGTGGCTGGGGGAGACTTTGCTCAATGCTATGCCCATTTTCCTACAGCCAGCCAAGTCCAAGTTGTAGAGTGTTTTTTAGAGTTGGAAGAACTCATAGAGGCCCCTGAGTGCAATCTTACTTTAGTGCAAGAAAGAAATCCTCTGCATGCAATCCCAGACTAAGACTTCTCTGACCTCTGCTTGAGTACACCTAGGGCCAGGCAGCTCACTCTCCCACAGAGACCGGAGGAAATCCATGTGTCCTGATCACATGCTAGATGCCAGGCCTGAAGGTGGCATTTGATCTTTGATTTCATCCTCTGAGATGGAATCATTTTACAGCTGAGAAAATTGCAGCTCAGAGAAGTTGAGGCACTCACCCAAAGTCACACAGATAATCAGTGTGGGAAGCCAGGATTTAAACCCAGTTCTCTCTGATTTCAAGTCCATCTTAGAACAGCTGCACCACATTTTCACCCACTGTGGGACTGCTCATCTTCATATCTGTATAAACTCTTTCTGTAACTTCTACCCATTGTTTCTAGTCTGCCATCTAGACCCACACAGACCATCAGTCTGGGCATAGGGGTTGGAGTGGGGCAGTCAGGAAAGACTTCCTGGAAGAGGTGATATCTGAGCAGGAACTTGAAAAATGAGCAAAAATTAGTGTGTGGTGCTGGTAGGGGAAGTTTCCAAGGACTCTTTTAACTAGCAGCCCTTCATATATTTCATAGCTTCTTGAGCCTGGAGGGAACTGTTGCAAATATCTACTCTTACTATTCATTCACCTGTGAACCTCCCCACTAAGTGGTGACCAAGCAGCAGTGCCTGAATACCTCCAGAGACGGGAAGCTTACCACCTTAAGTGAGAACTTGTTTCCATTGTGGAGCAGCTCTAATTCTAGACTGGGATGAAGGCTGCCTCACTATAGCTACAGCTAGCTGGAGGCCCCACAGGATATTTCCAGTCCCTCTTCCCACCAACCAGCCTTCAGGGAGCTGAGTACAGCAGTTGGTCCTGGAGGCAGCCTTTAGGTCTTGGCTGAAATGTGCCCAGTTTCTTAATCCATTCTTCATGGTGTAACAGACTGAAGCTGCCACTCAGATCTGACACCTGCCTCTGGGATGCTCAACCAGTGCCCTTGGACTTGGAGACAGGTTCAGGGCAGTGATTAGGAGCATGGACTCTGGAGTCCATGCCTGTTCACATCCCGGCTCTGCCACTCCCCAGCTGTAACCTTGGACAAGTCCCTGAAGCTCACTTTGCCTACTCCGGTCATGCCTACTCCGGTCATGACTAAAATGGGATAAGAGAAGAACTGCACCAATGTCACAGGGTCATTTCAAGGACTGAGGTGATGCATGTAACACACTTAGAGCAGTGCCTAGCACACAGGGCTCTATCAGTGTTCACTATTGTTGGAGCGTTTAATGTTAAATGCAGGGGGTGGGAAGAATCCACTTTCCTTCCTTACCACAGGTCTAGACCCTGGGAAAACCTAATGAATACACCATTATTTAATAATAGCTAATATGTATATTGTGTTTACTAGATGCCAGGTTGCATTTGAAGTGTTTTACATGACTTATTCAACCCTCACACCAGCTTTATGAGATAGATACTCTTAGTATCTAAGATCCCAACTGTGCATATGAGTAAACTGAGGCTCAGAGGGGTGAAGTAACTTGTCCAGTGTCACTCAGCTACCAAGTGCCTAGTACGTTAATAGCATGTAGCTATTCATTCAAGTAATATTCGCTAAGTGCCATCTTCCCATGCTGGGCACCCAGTCTCCAGGAGTTCACAGTCTGGTGGAGGCCACAGACACGTGAGCAGGCAGTTGTGATTGTGTGTGCTGAGGGCTCAAGTGGGGGAAACTCAGGGAGCTGCCAGGGAGCACATGACACATATGCCTGTAGTACATAGCAAGGCCTGGGGAGACACCAGGAAGGGCTTCCTGGAGGAGGTAACTTTTAAGCTGAGGTCAAGAAGAGGGTAGGGGGGTAGCTTGAATGAAGAGCTGGAGGTGAGAGAGTGTGTGACTGTGGGCTATTGGAGAATTCATTAACTGATCATTTCCATCCTAAAATATCCCAGCCTCCCATGGCAGCACAGGTATTCTTTGGTGGCCCAGGGTCTGCAGCATCCCAGGGGTTCTCCACAGCCTAGAGCTCCTGTGGCAGCCCAGCACTCCTGGCAACCTGGGGTTCCATGTTGGTTCAGGCTGTTTAATGATGGCACAGAATTTTTTCTGGCACCCAGTGTTCTGTGTGGTATTGCCACACTGTGGCAGTGCAAGGATTCTGTGGCATACCAGGGATTCTCTGGAGGCCCAGTGGCCCTCTGGTACCCCAGGGGTACTGAGGCAGCTCAGGGGCTTCCAGACTTTTCCAGGATTCTGTGGCAACTCCAGGGATTGCATGGCAGCCATAAGGATCCCATGATGTCTTAGGAATTCTATGGCAACTCCAGGCTCCTATGGCCTTAGACCCCTGGGTAACTCTGGGCTGCAGCTGCAGAAAAAAGAATATGCAAACTCATAACAGACAAACTGCTTGATTGGGGAAAGAGCAGCGCGGAAGGGGGCTGTACCCAGAGGCACACTTACGAAGCTAAAGCAGGAGAAAAGTCTAAGGAGATGCGACTGGAAGTTTCCCTCCCTCTCAGCCGGGGCCTGGGGAAGCTGAGTTATCTGGACTCCTTAGGGTTGATTTCCTGCTAGAAAGCTGAAAATTAGCCACCTCGGGGAGGTCTGCAGGGGCGCTGTCCTGACTTGTAGGCATGTGAGTCAGGAAGGACAGGATGTAGGATGGTCCTGTTGCCTGGATACGGAGGCACCGTTGCTCAAGCCCCCCTCCCCCCTCAGCAGGCAGAGTGGGGAGGCAACTGCTGGGCATGCCTCGGTTTCCACACAGCAGGATTGGCCCCGTGAGGGGCTTGGATGAGCTGGGCCTTTCCAGACTGAGATGGTTGGGTTCAAGCACGGCCCCACTGCGCTGTACCAGCTGGGTGCCTTCCCATCTCCGGGCCTCGGGTCCTGAACCTGCAAATGGGGGTGGTGCTACCTGCCACCTGTTTCACAAGAAGCTTGAGGTGCCGAGTGGGGTTGGAGAGAGCCCTGTATAAAAGCGTGGGAACAAGTTCCTGCTGCACCACGGGTCAAGGCCCTCATACACCCTGAGCCTCAGTTTCCTCATCTGTAAAAAGGGTATGAAGTTGAGGTAACCCATGGAAGGGGCTACACAGTGTAGGACACACAATTGTTACTCAGAGGCTGGTTCTGGCCCCAACACTCCTGCCTCAGCAGAGGTGACAGCCAGGTTGCCCTGGTCAGGGGAAAAAGGGTGGTTCTCCAGAGGAAGGGCCCATTGGGCATGGCCAAGATCAGTGGTCTTTGTGCCTTTGCTCAGAGTGAAACACCCCTTTTCTACCCAGGAAAGAGCCAGGATAATAGTTACTGTGAATGATTACCTATGTGATCTCATTTTGTCCTCCCTGCAATGCTGTGAGATCATACTATTGTGGTCCTCTTGTTACAGACAAGTGAACTGAAGCACAGAGAAGGCAAGTAAGTTGTCCAAGATCACACAGGTAGAACAGAGTAGGATTCACAGCCAGGTCTGTCTTGATGGCAAAGCCTGGACACTGACCACCTCTCCTCCCAGATATCCTTCTAGAAATGCCCAAGGAGGAAAGAGAAAAACCAGCCAGAGATCTACTGGATGCTTGGCACATGGGTGGGCCTGTGCAGTCGTTTGTGGTCCTGCGGGTCTGTGTCTGGCTGGCAGTTCCCAGTCAGCTGCCATCCCCAAAGGTTGTGAGCAGGAGAGGGTAAGCTGGGGCTGGGGTCAAGCCAGCTCTTCGAACCATTTGAGGACACCCCTCCCCCTCAACAGCATGGAACCTACTGGCATGGGTCCCTTTTCCTTTAGTGGCCCTTCTCTAGAGAAACTGTGGGTGGGATTGGGGATGGAGACTTTGGTCTGGAAGAACCAGTTCTTTCCGCACGTCAAAGGAAGAGGCAGGAGGGAAACAGATGTGGTCATGGAAGAGAAGGAGAGGTCCAGAAGCCCACTGACACATTTTGCTTTTCCAGCCACCCGAGGATCAGCATTAAACAGGAGGGCAGGACTAATCCCCCTTCCCCACAATCCTACTGCAGCTAGGTCTCCCCTCGGGCTGGAGAAGCAGGCTCCACAGGAGGGAGGTCCTTCAGATCGGCCCCTGCACCCTTGGCCTGCATTATTCCCCATGGAGGCCCCCTGCCCAGCGTGTGCCTAGAAAGTCAGGCAGCCAAGCCCTGAGCCAGCTTCTCTGATGCCAGTGCCAGAATGCTTACCAGGTATTTCCAGGTTGCTGGTGTCCCCACACAGAGCTCCAAGCCTCCAATGAGGCAGTTAGCAAAGGGCTTACCTTTCTCCAGGCTGTGGACTTTTTAGTGGGAAAGGTTAAGTTTGGTCTGGATTAAGCTGGAAGGTAAAATAATACTTATCTTCAAACTCTCTGATTAGGAGCAAGTCTGGGCCTTGGGGCTTCAGAGGGTGGGGGAGAGGGGGTAAGTGCTGCCCGGGGAGTCTGCCACCTATTGCCCAGGCCCCAGGAAATCTAACCTCCCCACCCACCCTCTGGCAGGCTAGTTCCACAGCCCACACTTGGAGCATTTGCTCTTATTACAAAGCGAAAATTAGAAGAAGCTAGCGGTGAATGTGTTATGTGCAGAGCACTTGGCCTGTGTGGTGATTTCATCAAATCCGGACAAGTCACTTGGGAGCCGGGCTTCTTATCCCCAGATGGATCCACACTCAAGTCCCAGCTCAGTCACTTCTAGCTCTTGACCTTGGAGAAGTGGTTTCATTTCCTGTGAGCCTCAACTTTGCATCTGTAGAATGGGAGTGATTACCTCCAAGTGTGGCTGTGAAGATGAGTGAGTGTATATAAAATGCTAGCCAGTGCCCCAGCTACGTAGTAGAGCTTAATAAACAATAGATTGCATTAAAATCAGTATTGCCGGTAAAATAAGGCTCAGATATGTGAGCAAGTTGCCACGCAGTTATTCAGTGGCAAAGCTGAGATTTGGACTGGGGTGGTGTGGCCTCTTGTGAGACAGGCCTGCCTCCCACCAACCGGGGAGGGGCTGAGGGCAGGAGCCGGTGGGTAGAGAGGCCCTGCCTGACCCTCAGAGGGGGTGGCCATTCAGACACAGCCTCCAGTTCTGGAGCTGGGGTGGGGTGGGGGGATCACAATGCTTCCTGTCCCCACTTCCCTTTGTGAGACAACAACCAGGCCATTCTCCTCTCCTCAACCTATGCCGAGTGATTTGTGACCCTGGAGGCTGGGAGAAGACGGCCTTGGCACATTCCCTAAGCGAACAAAGAGTGGGGTCAAAGCTGACCCCGACAGGGCAGGCGCTGGCTCCAGGGAGGGGCTGGGGAGGCGGTGACAGTCAGGAAGAGCGTGCGCCAAGCTCCCCAGGCCAGACGCTGTAGACAGAGCCCCTTCTAGGGTCTTCTGCAGTGTTGGCCTCCTGCCAAGATGATGTGAGTTCCCGGGAGTTCACTGCTCCTGTCTGGGTCCCGTCTCCCCATCTCCGAAATAAGGACTTTGAAACCTGACAAAAGGGACTTCCACCAGGCTGGGGAAACCAAGCAGGGCCCTGGGAGGTGGGAGGGAGTTGTCCAGGTGGATCAAAGGAGAAAAGGTGTTCCAGCAAAGGACCTGGACACCTCTGCATAGAATGTGGTGTTAGAATGACCCTTTTTTTTAACCCAATTTTATTGAAATATATTCACATACCATACAGTCATCCATGGTATACAATCAGCCGTTCACAGTATGATCATCTAGTTATGCAGTCATCACCACAATCTATTTCTGAACATTTTCCTTTCATCAGAAAGAATCAGAATAAGAATAAAAAATAAAAGTGAAAAAAGAACACCCAAACCATCCCCCCCATCCCATCCCATTTGTCATTTAGTTTTTGTCCCCACTTTTCTACCCATTCATCCACACACTAGACAAAGGGAGTGTGATCCACGAGGCCTTCACAATCACACTGTCACCGCTTGTAATTTACATTATTATATAGTCATCTTCAGGAGTCCAGACTGCTGGGTTGGAGTTTGGTAGTTCCAGATATTTACTTCTAGCCACTGCAACACATTAAAACCTAAGAGGAGTTATCCATATAGTGCATAAGAATGTCCACCAGAGTGACCTCAGTTCCACCTGAAATCTCTCAGCCACTGAAACTATTTTGTCTTATTTTGCATCCCCCTTTTGCTCAAGAAGATATTCTCAATCCCACAATGCCGGGTCCAGATTCATCCCCGGGAGTCATATCCTGCATTTCCAGGGAGATTTACACTCCTGGAAGTCAGGTCCCATGTAGGCAAGAGGGCAGTGAGTTCACCTGCCAAGGTGGCTCAGTTAGACAGAGAGAGAGGCCACATCTGAGCAACAAAGAGGCACTCAGGGGGAGACTCTTAGGCACAATTATATGCGAGTTTAGCCTCTCCTTTGCAATAAGGAGCCCCACAAGGGCAAGTCCCACTATAGAGGACTCATCAGACCGCCAGTCCCAATGTTTGTGACAATATCAACAGCAGTCCGGCTGAGGAAGTCCAACACTTCTGCACCTTCCCCCAGCTCCTTGGGGCGGGGGGGGGCTGTAAATATATTTTTATAGAATGACCCTTTTAAAACTGTCTAATTACATGAAAAATATACATGGTTCTTGTAAAAAAAAAAAAAGAAAGAAAACTCTATCACCTGAGTATAAAGAATAAAATAAAAATCACAATAGTCCCACCACCACTAAGAGATAATCAGTTAATATTTGGTATCATTTCAGCCCTTTTTAATATGATCAAGAAAATGGCCTTTAAGCTCCCTAATATGCAGAGCTTCCCAGACTCCAGGCAGATGGAAAGAACAAAGAACTGTCTTCTGGAAGTGGAGCCAGCCCCTGGATTTCCTGGGAGGGGCTGGGGGAGATCAGACCCATAGGCTTAGGGACAATATTTCTAGGACAGGGTTACACCCTTCCCTCCCCACAGCCCTGGGGGCAGGGGTTTGCCTCTGAGCAGGCGGCCTGGGTGGGGAGGGCTTTGTGTGTGTGAATAGGGCCTTGGAGGAAAGGCCAAGAAGTCTCTGGGCCTGCTAGAGGGCGAAAGTGTCCGTCCTGGCTCCCCATATTGACTTAACTGCGGTTTCCTGAGATGCCTGGCTGCAGGCCGGGGGGCTCCGAATGACATTACGAAGTCACTGCAGTGAACTTGCCAGTTCTTCGGCTCTGCCATTAAAATATGGGCCAGGAGTGGGAAGTGGGCAGGGCAGCGAGGGATGGCTCAGGAAGGGTGGTCTGAGGCGGTGGTGGGTCAACTGTCCCCTCCATGAGGGAGGCACAGGCCATGGGCTGCAGAGGTCTCAGGCCCATTCCCTGACCCTAAATTGGCCCAAGGCCCAGCTTAGTGTCTCTTCCTGAGGTAGGTTCCCGTGCTCCGTGGCTCCTGCCCCAGTGCTCCCAGCCCC
>PVKY010002866.1:0-23712 GCA_004027775.1 Bradypus variegatus | reverse complement strand
ACTGTCGCGGTGCAAGTGCAGTCGAGTTAGACCTGAGCGCCTCAGCCGTGGAAGTAGCCGTAGCAAGAGTGACGAGAGCTGGCCTGTGCCGTGCACCCTCCTGCCTGCCGTACAGCCCCGAGCTGGGGAGTCCGCGGCCCGGAAAGCGAACCTGACGTGACCCTGCCCCCCCCACCACCGTTCTGGCCCCCCCTGTGCCCCAGGAACCCCAGCCGGGGGGAGGCGGCCGGGAGCAGCCCAGGCCCATGGTGGGGGGCCCGAGGCGGGGTCAGCAGAGGCCTCGCCTGGAGGAAGCTTCCAGGGCCCGGGCCCTGGCGGCAGGTGACAGCGTCTGGCCCACTGCAGCCCGGGTCAGGCAGGTGCTAATTCCCGCCCGCTCGGCGAACGCAAAAATAAACGCCAGCTGTCCGGGCAGCTCCCTGCCGCTATTTTGGTTGGGGCGTTGGTGCAGGCCCCAGCTCCTGGGCGGCTCCCCCCCACCCCTCTGCCCCTGGGGCTGCTGCAGGTTTGGGGCTAGAGACCCTCAAGGGCTGGGGAGGGGCCTCGGCCCCCGGGAAATGGGGGAGCAGCACAGTGGGGCGGGCGGAGGTGGGAGTGGCTGTCATTCAAAAGGACGCCCAGGGGGCCTGGCGTTGCCAGACTCACACTTCTCGGCTTGGAGAAGTTTTGTTTCTGGTTCCCGGTGGCTGTTGGGGCGATGGGCACCCCCATGTTTCATCCCTACAAGCGCGTGGTCAAGGGCGCAGGTCTGCGCACGGGGACATCCGTCACGTCCTGCCCCGGCCCTTCGGCCACCCTCGGTTCACTCTTCTGTCAGCGGGAACAGTGGCCACCCCCAGCCCACGAGGGCCCCGGGGGGCAGCGGCACAGCGTGGGTCCTGCTCGCGGCTCCATAATCACAGCCGTCACCTTTCCCACGTTAGCCCTGCACACATGATCCTGGGAGTCTTTTCACAGCCCTTGAGGTGGGCGGGGCAGGGAAACTGAGGCACGGAGAAGCGAGAGCTTTG
Source organism: Bradypus variegatus (assembly GCA_004027775.1). Lineage (NCBI taxonomy): Eukaryota > Metazoa > Chordata > Mammalia > Pilosa > Bradypodidae > Bradypus > Bradypus variegatus. The sequence goes on along the minus strand of PVKY010002866.1, from coordinate 22,702 downwards.
CCTGACCCCTCCGTCCCTGAGCCGGACCTGCCCGGGGGGGGTTGGTGATCCTGCTCAGGGGACAGAGGAGACACAGGAAAGCAGCCTGCAGTTACAAAACAAACTGAGAGGGCCCATGATTGGCCTTTGAGGGATGTGTAGGAGTCCAGCTTATGTTTGTGTAAGACATGGGCTGAGAGCACTGAAGGCTTTCAGCAGCAGTGAGGCCCCACGTGAGGTACGGGGGCTCCCATTGGCCACCCCGGGGCAGCAAGAGTGAGAGGGGCCGGACTTGGAGGCAGGGAGTGGTGGGGAGCAGCAGGGGTGGAACCGGCCTGGGGTGGGTGCTGGGGTAAAGCTCGACGAGGTCAGGCCTGTTGGCGACCCCAGGGCGGTGCACAAAGGGGCAGTGCTTGGGCCCCTCCCTCCCACTCCCCGTCTTCCCCGAGGCAGGCGCAGCCTCCAGAGGGGTCGGGGAGCTCAGGCCGGGGTGGGCTGGGGCTCAGCGCCCGCTTTCCCTCCCCACAGCTGTGCAAGGGTCCCGGCAGGAAGAGGTCATTGACCACAGGCTCACAGACCACGAGTGGGCCGAGGAGTGGAAACACCTCAACCACGTGAGTGCCCATGGGGATGGCCAGCGGGGGCCTGGGGGGCTCAGCATCCAGCGGGGGGCAGGGGTGTCCAAGCGGCCGCAGGCAACATGGGCTCCCCTTTCCCACATGCCCACCGGCCCCAGCTGCATCTGGGCAGCTGTGGGTGCCACCATGCGGGACTGAGCGGCCTGGGGGAAGGGCCCAGGCTGCCCACTGCGTGGGTTCCTGGGTGGAGCCGGGCCTGGCAGGTGGTTTCTGGAGAAGCTCCATCGGAGCTGAGTCTTCTAGAGAGTTCCAGGGTTCGAGGGCCTCACATGCAGGGATGGGCGGGGACCCCCAGGTGTGTCCTGGAAGCAGCAGTTTTCAGAAACTTCCCTGCCCTGCAGTCTCCCTGGAGGAAGATTCCGGGCTGCCTTCAGACACCCTTTTCGTGTCACCCCCAGCCAGCTTACTTCCTGGGGGTCAGTGGGGCTGAGTGTCGTGCAGGGCAGTGCTGGCCGGAGGGTAGAAGGGGGTCCCCAAGGCCTGCATGGCCACAGGCTTCCAGAGGTTCCAATGCCCATGGATGACGGCCTCCATGCCTTGGGTGTTAATTTTCCGGGCACTGAGGGGGCTCCCGCCCCGCCCGAGCCCCCGGCTGGCACTCAGGGTGCTGCTGCCGCCCGCAGCTCCTCAGCTGCATCATGGACATGGTGGGCAAGACGCGGCGCTCCCTCACGGTGCTGCGGCGCTGCCAGGAGGCGGACCGCGAGGAGCTCGCCCTCTGGACCCGGCACTGCGGCAATGCCGACGACCTCGACAAGGACCCCCGGCCCGGCCCCGGGGGGCCCCAGGCAGGTGCGCTGGGGGAGGGGCGGGCACCGCGCCCCTGCCTGGGGCCCCCCACCGCGAGCCCAGAGCCCAGGGCCGAGCCGGGTGGAGCAGGCAACCCCTGTCCGCGGGTGACATTGCCCTGCCTTCCAGACGCCCGCCAGGCGCTGACACCCAGGACCCTCTCTGGCTACGTGCCCGAGGAGATCTGGAGGAAGGCTGGTGAGTGCCGGGCACAGCCCCTCCTCGGCATGCCAGGTGGGCAGCTCCCGCCGGGGTCTGGCTGGCAAGGCCGGCAGCACCTTGCAAAGCCCGTGACATGGAGCTTTGGGGGAGGCCGAGCGGCATGCCTAGTTCTGGGGGAGCCCTGCGCCCCAACACTGGCCAGGAAGTGAGGGAGCCACTCGGGGAATCGGTGGGAGCTTGGGAAGCAGGAGACTCGGACGCCTGTGGGGAGCAGATGGATTCAATGGAAGCAAGGGGCAGACTCAGTGTCTTGAGAGCAGGTGGGGGGCCCCTGCCCGCAGTGGAGCCAAGGGGCTGCACACAGCCCAGAGTGGGGCTCAGGGCGCCCTGTCTCCTGGCCCATCCCCTCCGCCTCCGCCCAGCCCCCCCCCCGTATCTCCCACTGTGCTCTGACAGGGAAGGGGAGGCTCAGGGGACCTCTGGGTCCCCTAAAATGGGGAGCCCTGCCTGGTTCCCCTCTCCCCCACTACTGCTTTCCCAAAGCCCCCTCCACCACGCAGCAAGACCATCACTGCCGGGTAAACTGAGGCAGGCCGAGACACCCCTGGACCGTCATCCAAGGGGCTTGGGTGGGGGCTGGCGTGCTGTGCATTGAATTAGCTTCAGCCTCGACTTCTCCCCACGGGGCAGGGTGAGGTGGCGGGCGGGTCCCCAAGGCAGGCTCAGGGGTTCCCCAGCCTGGGGGTATGCAGCCCCTCCCTGGCTGGCAACACTCAGCCCGAGCTCACGCGGACCAGAACCAGCGACCACAGACATAACTGCCTAGTCTCGGGGGGGGGCACACGCGTCAAGTGGTGCCGTGGGGGCCCCAGGCAAAGGTGTTTCCTGCCAGAAGCTAAGGGGCCAAAGGACAGAGCCGTGGTCCGAGGGGCCCGGGGTCCCCAGTGTCCGTGTGTGCATGTGGGTCTGCGGCACGTCCAGCCTGGTGGGCGCGGGAGGCCGGGTGACTCCACGCTGGTGACGTGGGCCCGATCGGCCTGTGGTCCCCGCAGAGGAGGCGGTGAACGAGGTGAAGAGGCAGGCGATGTCGGAGCTGCAGAGAGCCGTGTCCGACGCGGAGCGCAAGGCGCTGGAGCTTGTCAGCTCCGAGCGGGCCAAGATGGAGCGGGCCGTGGCCGAGGCCAGGCGGCAGGCCTCGGAGGACGCCCTGACGGCCATCAACCAGCAGGAGGACTCCAGCGAGGTAGGGCTGCCCGCCCGGGCCCACCCTGTGCCCCCACATCCCCACCATGGCACTTACCAGCTCCGTGACCCCCAGACAGCTGCGTGAGGCAGGAATGTGCCCGACAGGACATGGCTGGCCCCAAGTCTCCGCTCCAGGAAGTGGCTTCTTCCTCACCTGTGGGATGCAGTGGCCTACGGGGTGTCAGGGAGGCCGGGGCGGGGGCCATTGAAACACAGCCTGCACACCGGAGCCAGGACACCCCTGTGGTCCAGGAGGTTGAGGAGGGAGAGACCCTTTCCCAGCGTCCCAGGTCTCTGCTGCAGGGGGCAGGTGCCCAAAGCCCACGGTGAGCCCCTGCCCCAGAGGCCCAAGGACGGAGTGGCAGGGGACGGCTCCCCAGGGTGCTGCTGTGCCATTGTTGGCGTCCTCCTAAACCCAGAGTCACGGCTAGGGCCACACAGACACTGATCTCCGGGAGCCGGCATGCTCAGGGACAGCAGCTGAGCGAACACGGAAGTCAAGGGTGAAGGGGACGTGCGGGGAGGGGCCAGGGCACCAGGGCTGGTGGGGGGCTGGTTTAAGGGAGAAGTTCAGGGAAAGCCTCGGCTAGTGGGTGACCCCAAGCCAAGCCCCAGGAGAGGGAAGCCGTCCAGCAGGACTGGGCTCCAGAGGCTTTGGGGGCTTTACTTACTCATGGGGTGCAGGGCAGCTAGCAGCAGTTTGGGCTTCCCGTCACAGCCCCGGCTGCTGCCCTAGGGCTCCGAGGGGGTGGCACGAGCTCGTGAGCATTCCCCCACTGTCCTGCGCCCCTTCTGTGTGCGTGGGGTCCGTGGTTCCCACCCACACTCTCAGGGCAAAGAGGGGCTCGCCAGGGGCAGTACTGGGGCCTCGGCCATCTTCACGCTGCCGGGGCCAGATCTAGTTTTACGGCTGGTGAGGTCAGGAGGGCTTCCTGGAAGAGAGGGCAGGGCCCTGGCTCCTTCTCTCCTAAAAACCCTGCGGAAACCTCCCTCGGGGCGGGCAGGGATTCAGGGGTGCGGCAGGAGTGCTCCTGAAAAATGGCCCAGCCAAAGGGTGTCAGTCGGGCGTCCCCAAAGAGCTGCAGGGTTGGGGTTTTCTCTCCTCATTTGATGACAACGTAGCCAGGTCTGGGTGGGTCTGGGTATGGTGGGGAGTCGGTGGAGGCTGACCTGGTCCCCCTGACCCTCCCTCTGCCCCCTCACCCCCCTCGCCCCCAGAGCTGCTGGAACTGCGGGCGCAAGGCGAGCGAGACTTGCAGCGGCTGCAATGCTGCGCGCTACTGCGGCTCCTTCTGCCAGCACAAGGACTGGGAACGGCATCACCACGTGTGCGGCCAGAGCCTGCAGAGTCCAGTCGCCGAGGCCACCGGCCCGGTGCCCGGACAGCCCGATGCTGCCAGCGGCCTCGGCCCCGCACTGCCCCCAGGCGCTGCCAGCCCCAGTGAGGCCGGCTCCACGGGGCCCTCCCACCCCAGCTCCCCCAGCCCGCCGGACGCCGCACCCCGCTGACCCCTCCCGGGCCCCGGTGCTCGTGGGACACTGTGCCCGCTGACCTCACCTGGTCCCCAGCCCCGCAGCCCAGCCGAAGTCACCGCTGCTACCGCTGCTTTCCAGAAGCAAGAACCGAGCACACTGCTCAGTGCGACTTCCTCAGCCGCCTGACGGCTCCGCTCGCCGGCTCCCGACGGCCTCTCCTCTCAGAAACCTCGACGGCGTGGGCCAGGGCAGAGGCCTGCGTGCCTCGTCTCTCCGCCCTCCTCTCTCTCTCTCTCGTTCTTCTGTCTTTGTGACTTTATCTTTAATGACAACGGTCTAATTGTTTGGTGACTTGTATTTTCAGCAAAGAATTTTTGGGGTTTTTGGTTTGAGCCACTCAGACATGGACAAAGAATACTGTGGGGTTTTTTCCCCTCCCTATTAAAAAGGGGAAGAGAGGAAAACTGTTACTTCGCTGGAGAGCCGAGCTCCTGTACTGCCGAAACCCCAGGGGTGCGGTGCGTACCACGGAGACGGTAAGAAAGATTTCAGTTTCCGACTCAAGAAGCATTTTTGGTTTCGGGTTATGTTGGGGTTTTTTCTCTCTCCTTTGATAGCAAACTCTTTGGCTTTAAGTGAAAATCCCAAAAAAAAATTTTTTTAGTAAACGAAGAACCTCGTAAACTACCTTGCCAGCTCGCCAGCCAAGGACACCAGACCCACCTCTGCTCCAAAGGAAACCCAAAAAGCAAACACAGAATTCAAGATCCAAAATTGTTTGTCGCTGCCAAAGTATTTTTTTCACTGTTTGATTCCACTCTTGGGATCGTAGGGCTGTCAGTCCCTTTTCCCTTTCGTTTTTGTTTTTTGAGGTGTTGGGATATCGGGGTGTGAGGGATTTTTTTTGTCCCATGACAAGCGACATTTTGTTTCTTTTCTCCTTGGTGGCCGCGGCGCTGCCGGGCAAGGACAGATGAGCCCTGGGCCGCGTCCCCCCGTGTGTGCGCGCCCACGTGTGTCGGGGCTGCTCCTCGGTCTGTTCTCCCGTCTTGTGAATTTTCATCACGTTTCGTTTCTCCAGTTGTGGAAACAAGTGCTAACGTGTTCTCCCCCGAGACAGTGCCGTTCCGAAGCCAGGCCGCGGCAGTCTTTCGGGTTGACTCGGCTGCTCGTCAGCACAGAGGCCGCCTGCTTCTCGGTGGTGCCTCCCCCACCTGTGTCCTCTCTGCTCCCCGCCGCCCCCCACTTCAGCCCCGGCCCCCGGCTCATCCCGACCCCAGTGCCGGGTGGCAGCGACTCTCCTTCCTTCTCAACTTTTGCAGAAAACAAGAAAACCACAAACAAAACCAGCCTGCGGCCAGCTGTATATAACCCTCCCCCTCGCTGACCAGCTGCTCCCAGATGTGTCCGCCCCGGCCCGGGGTGCAGGGGGGCAGGGGGTTAGGACGCCGCCCCTCCACCCCTCGAGGATTTCCGGGGGGAAATAAACAGGAAAGCCTGGCTGGGCCTCCCACGGGAACAGACGGCCTCGTGCTGAAAACCTGGCACCTTCTCTCATCCCTGTAGAGAGCCCCCAGGATGAGTGTGCACTAGAGTGATCCAGCTACTGAAACGGGGCTCCCAGGGCCCCCCAAGAGGCGAGAAGTCGGTGGCGTGTGTTAATGTGAATGTATATAGTCTTTGCAGAGGCCCAAAAACAATATTCATGGTGATGGTGATAAACGAGAGATGTTTGCCAAATAAAAAAGAATTCGCAGAAACCATGGAAGTGTGTAAAGTTTAGGAAATAGACGTCCCAAGACCTCAAAGGTGGTCTTACAGAGAGTCGGGGCTCGTTTGCTGCTCTCTCCGCAGAGCTGTAAAAACTCACTGCTCCAGCCTTGAAAGGAAAGCCCCCTTCGGGGCGCCCTAGAGCCAGGCAGACCAGGGCCCCCCACTCCCCCACGTCGGTTTTCTTGTCAGCCCCACAGGTCTGCTTTGGGGGGTTTCAGAGAAGCAAGACTAGTCTGGGACGCCGGGACTCCACGGGAAAGGGGAAGCCGAGTGTTCCCCAATCTTCCTCTCTGAGTGTCGGCTCCACCAACGCCCTCCTCGTGCCGCACGACAGGCTCTCGTCCAGGCCCCCGGGCAGCGCCTCCGTCCTGCCTTCACCCCGAACCCCAGAGCCTTCCAGAAGGCAGGGTCCCAGCTGTGGCCAGCAGAGGGCCCAAGTGACACGTTCCTGGAGGGAAAGGGGCCCCTGAGCTCGCGCGGCCCGACGGGGTGGTGCAGTGGAGAGTGTGAGAGACAAGCCCGATTCCTGAGGGAATAAACGCTGACCCGATGCGGAGAAGAATTTATTCACGATCTTGCAAGAAGGGGTGCCCAACCCAAATGTGGGGGTTGGCGCCCAGAACAATAGACCCAGCCAGTCTTGCCTAACCGCAGGTCCCTGCCCTGTTTCCCCAGTGGCTGATACTTCAGAGGTTACATTCTATCCACAAGCCTAACCAGCCCCCGCAAATTAGAAACATTTGAGAAAAGTCCCCTGTGCAAACTTGGACCATTTGAAACAAGTCTCCACCCCTCTTTCCTTCTTAACTGCAGAGCCAGTCTGAGCTAGTTTGTAACAACTTATGAAGCTGTTTAAGGAACCTCTACTCCCCCCCCTTCTCCACCTTGCAGGGACAGTGGGCGGATAAACAGGAGGACCGGCCACTGATTACAGCTTGGCTTCTTGACCCTCTGCCATTCCCCTGAGCTGCCCCCACCCTGTGTGAAAGCTAAACTTAATTTAATTCTCACAGGTGGGTGGCGCCAGCCAAGCATCTGGCCCGGGACCCTCAGAGGGGCCTCGAGGGGCAGCTGCCAGCCAGGACTGTGTCCGCCCCGCTCAGGGGGCCTCCCTGGGGGGCTGTCAGTCGGAGTGGAGCCTGGACACCCAGTGGTTTGCCCCTGGCTCACAACCCTCACAGGCTCCCTCTTTGGGGACAGGCGGGTGTGCCGGGGAGGGGCCCATTGGGCCGCCAGCCTGGGGCTCTGAGGTCAGGGGTCCTCCCACCTGTCAGGAGGGGGCTGCAACTAAAGCTGCCCGGTCCGCTGGGAGTAGTGCCCACCAGGCACCAGGAAATGCCACTGCCCAGGGTCTGCCGAGTTGTGGTGTTCGAGGGGCCAAAGGCCAGAGGGACAGAGCCGGGCCGGCGAGAGCAGCTGCCCGGTGAGGCCGTTAAGAGAAGCAGGGGTGGCGCAGGGGTGGCGGCAAGAGGGGGCCTTGTGGGAGGGAAACTGGGCCCAGAGACCACAGGAGGGGCCCTGGACAGTGCTAGTGGGGGAGCCGTGGGAGGGGGTGCTAGCTCAGAGCTGGCCTTTTCTGTGCCCCACCGCAGAACCAGACGTGGCCTCGGCCACTTTGGGGTGGGCCGTGGCCAGGTTTTGCATCAGGAGTGGACCCCTTGTGCGGCCACAGCTCCATCCTGCAGCCTGTACCTGGGGGCATCTGTCTTGTGGGGATCTGGGTGGAAAGGTGTGTGCAGGGGCCCCCAGCTGGGGTGGAACAGCACCCCATCCCCCGCCACCTCCCACTGTCCCCCCCGAGGGCACAGACCACTGACCCAGGTGTGCTGGCCAAGGTCACACCCCCACGTGGCCAATGCAAAGATCGGGAGAGACCAGAGCTCGCAAGCCTCAGCCCCCCCTCCACAGCCAAAGCCAAGGCAGGAAGCCGGGGGAACCCAGCGCTCCCGGCCCAGAAGGGACAGACAGATGGGGGGATGGCAGGACAGACGCTGGCATCCAGCCTTCGCTTTTACACCCCCCCACCATGGTAAATGCCCCAGGCGCGGCCCCTCAGCCCTGCCATGGGCCCCCAGTGCATTGGCGTTGTCTGCCAGCCCAGCACATGGCGTCTGGGGGTCCTGGCCGCCCACCCAGGAGAGGCCTCCTGGGCCGTCCTCGGGCCTGGCGAGGACCAGTGCCACCACTCCCCACGGGGTCAGGTGTGGGGGCCGGAAAGGCTGGGGCAGGGAGAAGCTGAGATGGGTTCGAAGGGTCCTGCCGAGGGGCTGCCATGGGGCCCGGCCAGGTGGGGCCGGAAGCCTCGGATGTCCCAGTTCAGGACCCCTCCGAGGAGAAGGTGGGCAGGACAGCCCTGCCCCCCACCCCTCCCACCCCAGCCCACCCACCTCTATTCTTTTCTTTCTCAGTTCATCCATCTGTCTATATGTTCACCCATCTGTCCTGCTGTCTATCTGCCCATCTACCCACCCACTCATCCCTCCACCCAACCTGCCTGTCTGTCTGTCCGTCCTCCAGCCCAGCCCACACACCTCTCCCCGCTGAACCCCCGAGTAGCAGCACCAGCTTCCCCCACGGCCTCAGCTGCCCCCGGGAGCCCGGTCCAACAGGCTGCCACAGACACCCCCAGGGACAGACAGAGAGGCTGCTGCTGCCACAGATGGGCCGGCGGGACAGTGTGCCCTGGGGGGCCACCCCTCAACTGCCAGGACTCTGGGTGGGCCGGGGGCTCCAGGGGTACCCCCAAGGTGTCCCAGGAAAGGCAGCGAGGTGGAGGTGGACAGAAAGAAGCCGCCCCTGGAGCTCAGGGTCTGCAGCCTTGGCCCCCCACACTACCCCTTCCCCAGTGGGGCCCCTGGCTCAGAGCTGAGGTCCAGATTGGAGGCTGGGTAGATGCAGAAATGGAATCCCCCCAAGCTGATCTCTGGGTCCTCTGGGGCCCCCCACAGCCCCTGCTGTTGCCCGGGAACCCCCAGTAGTGCTCCTGTGGCAGGGGTGGGGGCCGAGGTGTGCTGGGCTCTTGGGGCATCTGTCTGCTCCTCTGGAAAAGATCAGACGAGGCCTGGGGGACTACTGTGTGTGCAAGTGTCCTTCACTGTCCCCCAGGATTCCAGAAAATTCCTCAAGTGGGCACAGAAAACTGCAAGCCTTCAGCTGGCCCTGGCAAGCCACCCAGGGGTCCGCACAGCCCTCCCCTGCACCGGGACCCAGGCTGCTACCTGTAGTGAGGAACTGAAACAGCCCATCAGGGCCTGCACCCCACCTGGCCACGGGGCGTCGGCCACCAGCCCACACTTGCCTGCAGCCCCCAACATGGCCAGGGGACACTGGGCTGGGAGCCCGGCCTCCTGCACCTGGTGGGGGGACCGTTTCCCAGTTCCTCTTCTTTTTAAGAAGCTCCCCCAAAGCCGCTGGCCCAAGTGTGTCGGGTCGCCGTCCCTGTCCTGGAGCGCAGCCATCCATGCAGCCCCCAAGGCGGTCGTGCGCTGTGCTCCACTAGCCCGTCCGCCTGTAAGACGCAGCCGTCCCCACGGCACCCACCCCCCGTGTTGTGGAATAAAGCAAACATGCTGTCACGCGGCTCTGCTCCTCCTCAGGTCCCGGGCACCCCCAGCGTGCCCCCTGCCCACGTCTGTGCCCCGTACGTGTGGGGTCTCTTTTCCCTGTCAGGAGGGCCGGGCCCCCCTGCAGCTCACTCTGCCGGGGTGAGCAGACCGCGTGTGACACCGCGTCGGGGGGCAGAGGGGCTCACAGGCCCTTCCGGAGGGGGTAGGCCTGGCGTGTTCGTGATCCTGGGACTGAGCGGGCATAACTGGGTCCTCCCAGTGCAGAGCTGAGCTCAGAGCGGAGCAGGCTGGGGGTAGCCCCGCTCCGGGGGCTCTGGGCCTGGACACGGCCTGCCACAGTGAGCCCCTCCCACAGGGCAGCAGAGGGACGTGACCCAGCCAGAGCCACCCACGGTCATGCCCACGGTGGGGAAAGGGGCTGCTACACTTGGCCTTAAGGCCCAGCTGCTTTGCTAGGGGATGGCGAGTCCCTGGCACAGACAGCGGTGAAGGCCTGGGGACGCTGTGGGCACCCAGGGAGGGAGCAACCCGGGGAAGCTTCCTGGAGGCAGCAGCAGGAACCGTGGTGGGAACGGTGCCCCCTGGAGCTGTGTGTGTGTAAGTCTGTGCAAGTGTGTGGAAACGGGGGGCCCAGGGGCTCCTCCAGGCAGGAGAGGGCTGCAAGGTGGGGACACCATTGGTGGCAGCGCAGACTCGGCCTCATCTCACCTGCCAGCCTGCGGACCCTGCTCTGGGAGGGCCTCTCTTCCACTGCTCGGGGGGACAATGCGGCAGTTTCGGGTTCAGCCACATTCAGTCCAGGAGCAGAACCACCGGGCCAGGGGCTGGAACAGCGGCCACTAAGCCCGTCCTCACCTGCCTCCCGCCAGGGCACCAGCCGCCCTCTCTCTCTGCCCCCAGCTCCCAGGCTGCGCGGTACAGCTCCACCCGAGGACCCCCCCCCATTCCGAATTCCCAGGGAAAGGGCGCCCTTCACCAAGCTTGGCCCATCAGCCACAGCCTGGAACAGCGTCATGGGCGGGACCCTGGCCGGAGGGGGCTGCACCGCTTGGAGGAGGCTCAGCCTGAACCCGCCGCGGGGCTGGTCAGCTCCAGGGTGCAGGGGGATGCCCGCATGGCGGGTCTGGAAGCCGGGGTGCTGGTTATTCCCAGTCCCACGGGAACGGAGGGCGGAGCAAGGACGGGATGTGGTGAGGACCCGGCTCAGAGCCGCCCTGGCCTGGACTGCGTGGAGAGGGCGGGAGTCGGGCCCACTGAGGCCGCCGTCCAGGGGAGGGACGGCGAGTGGCACGGCGGGCAGGAGCCGGCGAGTGGCACAGCGGGCAGGAGCCGTGGGGGGCACGGAAGTCAGAGACTAAAATCCAAGCTGCCTTCGGCCCCACGTGCCCGTCTGGGAGGGCAGATGCCTCGTTGCTAGCAGGGCTGCCCTCCGCCTCTCTGAGGAACCCCCCAGGCATGGCAAGGGTTCTGGGCTTTACGTGAACAGTTCCCAACTGAGGCAGGTAAGGCGGGAGCGGGGTTCGTGGGGCAGCCGTGGGGCGGTCAGAATGGATGGACTCCTTGACTCACCTCCCTCCTGGCACCCACCCCCATGCTGGTCTGGGCGCCCAGGAGCCTCATCTCTGGCCAGCCCTGGTGGCGCCTCCTCCAGGAAGCCTGCCTCGACTGCACGCAGAGCAAGTCATTCTGCTTCGGGATGCTCAGATGACCTGTCTGTGCCCTTGCCGTGTTTGTTGTGACACATTAGACAGGCATCGCACCGCACGGACCGTGGGGTGAGTGAGCTTCCTGCACTCCCACCCCTAACACACGGTGGTGCCGGGGCTCAGCCACATGGCTGCAGGGGGCCCACTTGGCTGCCCGGCTGTGTCCACCCTGAGCGTCCTGGGGGCTCCCGCCCCGAGTGGGGACGAGGAGGGCAGCAGGGTCCGCAGGCCTCTTCCTGCTCTGGGCTGGAGTGGAGCTGGGGCTGAGCTGCGTGGGGCGGGCCTCCGGAAAGCTCGAGTGGGTGCAGCTGGCCCGGGGGGAGGGCTCAAAACCCGGGAGGCCCGGCAGGTGCTGCTGGTGGAGGTGAGCGGCCATGGACCACGCTGCCCCTGCCCCTCGCTTGGCCTCCATGTGGCCCTTCCTCAGCCGCGCGCTCTTCCCGCCCCCCACGGAGGCCTGGCTCCGCAGCGTCTCCTCGGACCCCGAGGCCCAGGGCTGGGGGGCCTGGAGCAGGGCCGAGAGGACCCCTCGGGACCCTGGGGCTGGAGGCCAGGAGGAGGAGGCGGCAGCAGAGGGAGCCGATGGAGACGACGGTGATGTGGGCTTCCTGCTTTCTCTCTTGGAGATGGAGAACCCGGCCGAGGGACCCGTCCCTGAGCAGGTAGGGCAGCCAGCAGGGGACAGGGCTGGAGCCGCGGCCTGGGGACCAGGCTGCCACCCACGGCCCGTGTGTCGGCAGGAGCTGGAGGCCATCAGGCTGAAGCTGTGGGCCATGGAGCAGGCCCCGCAGCCACCGGGGCCGCCTGGCTCAGCCAAGGAGGAAGAGGAGGGCCCTAGGGCTGCACCGGCCCCACAGCTGCTGAGCCCCAAGCCGGGTAGGGACTGGGGGCAGGGAGGGTGCTCCTGCCTCTGTGAATTGGGGGGCGGAGGTGTCTCCTGCAGGGGAAGTGCAGCTGCCTGGGGGGCCCTCAGGGCTCGCAGTGGGCCCGGGTGTTAGCAGGTGCTCAGCTGGTTGCCCTGAGGGTGTCCCACCCTCCCCTTGTCCGCAGGCCACCTCCTCCCTGGGACCCCCAAGAATGCGGAGACCGACCACAGATCCATCTATGTGGGCAATGTGAGTGGGGCGGGGCGGCTCTCCCCACCAGGGCCGGGGTCCCCTGCCACACCCCCCTCTCCAAAACAGGGATTAACCCTCCTTCTGGCCCCTTGTGAGGCTTCAAGGCAGGGGCAGTGTCCCTCGGGCGGGCCGTGGGCTGTCACCAGCTGTCCCCACGAGGCAGGCAGGCCCTGCATCCCTGTGAGCTGAAATAGGGGGTTTCCACCAAAACCCCCCAGTTGCTTAAGGGTCAGCACCGAGTTTCACTTTTACTAAGTGCCACGTGTGCTTTGCGTGGACGGACGGCTCGCGGCCAGCACAACCTGTGAACAGAGCCCTCGGCGTGGGTGGGCCGGGGTACCGGCATCTCATGCCCCTTGCACAGCCCTGGGGGCTCCTCAGCTGGGGCAGCGGCGGGGGCAGAGGAGACCCCGGGGAATGGGGGCTGGAAGGAGCCTGTCTCTGTGCCCAGGTGGACTACGGGGGCTCGGCCGAGGAGCTGGAGGCCTACTTCAACCCCTGTGGTGACATCCACCGCGTCACCATCCTGTGCGACAAGTTCTCTGGGCACCCCAAGGGGTCAGTGGGGGCCCGGGGGTGGGTGGGAGGCACTGGGGCTCAGCACTTCATTGGCTGCCCAGGATGGCCTCCCTGGAGGCAGGTACCCCCAGAGCCCTGCCCTGCCCCCATCACTGCCCTCCACCCTCCCCACCCACCTGTCCTTTGCCCCAGCCCCAACCTGTACCCCAGCCCTGCCCCCTGCCCTAGCCCCTCCCCTCCCTGCTACCCCGGCCCAGCCCCAGCCCCGCCCCTCTGCTCCAGTTACGCCTACATCGAGTTCGCCTCCGTGCGCTCCGCCAAGGCCGCCGTGGAGCTGGATGAGAGCATCTTCCGGGGCCGGGTCATCAAGGTGGGTGCGGCCCACCCAGCCCCTCACTTGGTGTCAGCCTGGCCGGGCTGTGCTCCGAGCACCGTGGCCACGAGCTTGTCCGCACCGTGAGGCGAGGAGGCCAGGCACAGAGAGGTTGAGTCACATGCTCGGGAACGCACAGCTGCCAGTGAGTGCATTCCAGCAATGCCACGGTGTCTTGGGGCCCACGAGCTTGGGGCGCTGTGACAAAACACCCCCAGACCGAGGGAGGTGCCCCCACCCCTGAGCAAGACACCCCTGCACAGGGAAGTGTGGACAATGAAAGAGGCACCAGGTGACCATGACCGGGGGGACCCCCAGGTTAGGCCTAAATGGGGGCTGGGGGGGGGCAGGTCTTGAGGTCAGGGTACACTTCAGGGTCTAAAGGCCTCAGCCACTCCCAAGCAAGGCGGGGGGTTTGGGGCTGGCTCTGTGACTTTCAGGAAGGTGGGGAAACCCAGGAAAGCTTCCTGGAGGCAGCTTTGGCCATGGGATCTGCACAGGGCTGGATTTAGGCTGGGCTGGCAGGAGGAGGCAGGTCAGGGGGTCACTTCCAGGGGCTGGAGGCCTCAGCCAGGGCTGGCCCCGGATCCTGACCCCTGGGCCAGCTCAGCCTTCTGTTCCAGGTGTTGCCCAAAAGGACCAACCTCCCAGGGATCAGCTCCACCGACCGCGGGGGCCTGCGGGGCCGCCTGGGCGCCAGGGCAGGGCCCTCCCCCCGCAGCAGCCTCTGGGCTGGGCCCAGGTTCAAGGCGTGGGGCCGGAGCCGGTGAGTGGGGCCTTCCCCTCCCCATCTCCTCCCCTCTGCCCCTCCCCCTCCCCCTCCCATCACGGAGACCCCACCAGGAGACCCCAGCGGGCAGGAGCCACTCAGGGTGCCTCAAGTCCGGCTCCCAGCGTTGTCGGAGGTTCTCCTTGAGCACCGTCCTGGGGGTCCCGGTGTCGCGGCTGCTGGCCTCACAGTCCCTTCTCCATGCAGGGCGCGCGGGAGACTCTCGCCCTGGTACTCGCCCTCCTGAAGGACCAGCTGGAGCTGCCGGGTCGGGGGCACAGCCGGGCGGCCTGGGCCGCAGGGAGGGGCGGGAGGCCGCGGCCTGCAGGTCCAGGAGTTCTGCGGTCTGTCTGGCTGCGCCGGGACCAGGCCTTGGGCTGAAGCTGTGACTGGAGGGCCAGCCTGGGTGTGCCACGCGGGCTCCTGTGGGCAGTGGGCAGCGCTGGGCAGTCAGGGCCGGGAGGGGTCGGGGCCAGCTCAGTTTTAAACGGGCTCATTTTAAAGAAAAATGGAAATATGTGCTCTTAATGGTAAAGGATAAATTATTAAATTTGAATATTTAAAAGCAGGTGACAACAGATCTCTTTACCCACCTGTCTGGGTGTGAGTTCCCTTTTATCTCGGAGAGGATTCTATAGAAAGCAGGGAGTGTGCACCCCACCCCACCCCACCCCACCCCAGCATTTGCGAGTGGGGTCCGCGGGGAGTGTCGGGCTCAGGCACTTCAGGTACAGGCCCTGGGCTAATGCAGAGCCTCGATCCCACCTGCAGGCCCCAAGGGAGGGGGCCCTGGTCCCCATGTCTGGGGGAGGAGGCCGAGGCCCCCTGGCCCCTCGGTTCACCTCACGCGAGTCTGCGGCCTCCACAGCCGTGTGCACCAGGTCCCTGAGGGACGGGCAGGTGTCCCTGATCCACCCGAGGGGCCCTGCGGGAACACGTCAGGTGCCCCGTGCAGCCCCCCCCAGAGCTCCGGGAGGTGCGCAGGAGGTGGGAGGGGCTCAAAACCAGGGGCCCGGCTTTCTCCCGAGTGCTTCTGCAGCGCTGCCCACACCCAGGCCGCTAAGTGAGCTGTGGGCCCACAGGTTCGCCAAGCGCCAACCCTGATTCTGGCACTAAATGACCACGGATGGCTGAGTTTTCAGTCATTCCCGTCCCCTTGGAATTGGAGATTTTCACTCCGTGGGCTTCAAATGGAGCTGTCCCCCTGCATTTCACAGGTGTCCCCCCAGCCCCGAGGTCCCTCGCTCCACCGGGTTCCCCACCCAGATTTGTCTTTGAATCCCTCATGTGAGCCAGGTTCACATGCCCCTTTTAACCTGGGGTCAGCGTTGCTGTGTAGGGGCTGAAGGTGGCCCCAAAAGGTGGGGGCATCCCAACCCCCAGACCCCGTGCCTGGATCCTTGTTTGGAAACGAGGCCTTTGTGGGTGTCACCAAGCGAAGCTGTGGTCGTCCTGGCGGAGGCCCTGACCCGACCCAGCCAGGGGTCTGCTGAGGGACCCGGGGGAGGCCGCGTGACAAGGGGACAGGGGCTGAGGACATGGCCACAGGCCCAGGAGCCCGGGCCCTGACACCAGAAGAGGCAGGAAGGAGCCCCCCCCAGAGCTTTTGAGGGGGCCGGCCCTGCGTCCCTGAACCCCAGGCTCTGACCCAGACTGTGAGAACACACCCACTCGCTATGGGCCCCGGGACACCCACATGGCCTGTGCACCTCGAGCCCTTGCGTCTCTGAACCCCACACACACCCCCGGGTCCATTCTGATGGGGGGTGATTTTTGCCCTTTGACCTGGAGGAAAAACGCTAATAAAGGCATGAGCCTGGCGCCCCCAACGACCAGAGCCCCTCACCCACAGCCACCAGGGCAGCCTGGGCAGCCCCTGTGAGCAGGGCCAGGTACCCAGGACTCACCTCAAGGCCCCCCAGCTGGCCTGTCCGGTGTGACGCAGCCACACTCACACAGCTGCACTCCTGGGGACCCTGGGCAGCCTTCTAGGGAGCACCTTCATCTTCACCCCCCGCTGAGGGGAGCCTCCCTTCCCTCTGGATTTCTCCAATTAGGGTGCGGGAGGAGGCACAGATGGGGCAACCAACAAGGGCTCAGTGGCCTCCAAGAAGCCCCCAGTGGGGGGGCAGGAGACCCAGGGCAGGGCAGAAGGAAGAGAGGTGACTGGGGAAGGGGAGGTGCCCTGTGAGAGCCAAGAGACCCTCAGGCTGCAGCCCAGTCCTGGGGGGAGGCTGAGAAGTTGGGGGACAGGCATGTAGAGGCTGTGACCCTTGACCAGAGGCCAGCCTCACAGGGAGACGTCACAAGATGACATGAGCACCAAAGAGGATGTGGGGTTCCCGCTGTCGGAACAAAGGTCAGCAAATGACAGCAAAGCCTTCACTTTCTCCAACTTAAAATAAGGACACTGTCTAACAACACATGCAAAAGTTCTGCAACATAAGAGCTTATGGATCGATCTGGCTGCACTAACAGAAAAAAAAAATTACGGTGGGTTAAACAAGAGGGGGCTTACTGTCTCCCATAAAAACAGGAGGAGCATAAACAGACCCACACTGACTCATCAACTCTCTGCTCCCCCATCCTTGGGGTATGGAGCTCGTCCTCGTGCTCTCAAGACCACTGCACGAGCTCCAGCCATCATGTGCAAATCCCAGGTGGGAAGAAGGCAAACATGAACGGCTTCTGCCATCTGAGACCCCTTGCAAAGGTTTTCCTGTGGACCCCTCCCAGCACCCCCTACTCAGACCCCAGCCACTGCCCGCGTCTGCCAGGGTCAAGTGGGAAGGCGTATTATCTGGTCAGCTGTACCCAGTGACACTCAGGTTTTGTCATGAAGGGAGGGAGGTGCCCCTCAGCTGGTGTGAGGGAAGACAAAGGACGGCGGCACAGGCAGCCAGGGCTCAGCGGTGGCCCGCACCCCTCCACGAGCAGCACTGGGGGCGGCCGGGGCCGGGTTGGGGCCTGTGGGTGGGCATTTCTCACTCCACATCTCCCAGTTCAGGCGGGGGCAAGGGGTGCCTGGGAACTCGGGTTCTTTTTAGGTGTCTAGTAAATTGTAGGACCTGCATTTTCAAAACACACTCCTGTTTTTTTTTTCCTTCTGTAATTAGAAAATAATAAAGTGCACTCATTAGTGGGGAGCAGAATCCAACATGCGGACAGCAGGTTCACACTCCATTTCTGTTCCCAGGCGGAGGTCACGGGCCACCCCAATCCCCAGGGGATCCCTGGGCCAAGCCTCGGAGCCAGCTTTCTCCCCAGGGGGAGACCTGCTCCCGAGCACCTGCGAGACTCCCAGGCCAGGTGAGTGCTGAGGAGGGACGGGACCGCGGTCAGCAGCTGGGCCTGACCTCAGGGCTGCCTTGGGGTGCCGGCCTTAAGTGGCGCAAGGAAGTGCCCAGGGCCCCTGGCCCAGGGGTGGTCCCAGCATCCTGCCCCCTGCAAGGCGAGGCCACACTGTGAAACGACACGGGGCGGGGGGCCAGGACGGAGGCCAGAGACCCAGGTGGGGGCTCCCCCTTGCTCACACTGCAACTCAATGAGCTGCTAACAGGGCTGTAGGCTGAGCATGTTTCCAGAGAAAGCAGAATGAGGAGATCCAGTGTGGTCCTCCCAATGACACCCCAAAGCACCCTGCCCAGAGCCTGGGGAGTGGTGGGCCGGGCCCACCCTAACCCCATGGCCCTCAGGTCAGGGGCCGCCCTGGGCACTCGCAGGAGGGCAGGCAGCCCAGGGAGCTGTTCAATGACTCAGGACAATGGTGACGAAAGGCTGCTGCTCCAGGCGCATGGAGCTTTCCTGAACTCCCAAGGGCGGCCTTTGGAGGCCGCGGCTCACCTTCAGGGAGTGTCTGAGGGGAGCTGTCAGCCCGCAGGAAACCAGGTGTCGGGGTGCGGCGCCCTCTGCCCCCGAGTCCGTCCTACCCCTCCCACCTGAGGTGTGAGCTCAGTGCCGCCCGGTACAGACCACTGCTCCCCCAGGCCCCTGGGCTCCGAGGCATCCAGCCGAGAGGCCGCAGCAGGAGAGCAGATGGGGTGCAATCAGAGCACCGGCCCCCGGGTGCAGCTTGCCAGGGTCATGGGTACAGCAGCCAGCCCCTCTCCCAGGGCACCCAACTCCCACCCTCATGCCTCCTGCTGGCCAGACCCTTCGCCTGCCCACGTCCCGAAAGCCCTGGGTCAGCACCCTGCCAACAGGAAAGGAGAAAGCCCTCTCTGGCTTCGCAAAACCTTTAGTCAACACTGGGCACAGAGGCTGCGGCCCCAGGGCTGCCTGCGATGCTCGGGAAGAGGCAACATGACAGCAGGGATGTGTGGCCAGAGGACAGCGGGGCGCCAACGCTTCCTTCTGAACACAGTGGCCCCCGCTCAGCAGACCTGGGTCATCATGGAAGCCACCATGGTGTCAAAGGCCCTGCGGAGGAGACACGTGGAGACTCAGAGGGGTGAAACCCTTCCAGTCCCGGCGTCACCCCTGCCTCCCGTGATGCTCGGGTGGTCTGCTGGGATCCCAGTGAGGAGACGCAGCTGAGGCAGGGTGGACGCCGAGTCTTCGGGCCCCGGGCTGCCTGGGCAGCATCAGCCGCCCTGCCTGCCATCCCACCCGTCACTGCCCAGGTTTCCCGGAGTGCTCGCCCGGAGACTCCCAGGCAGGGGTGGAGGGTGCAAGCAGGGTGGGCAGGCAGGGGGGCGCGGCGAGACGCCGTGTCCTAAGTGATGGCCGCTGGGGCCTGGGAGGGCCACAGCTGGGGAAGGCGCAGACAGAGCCTGGCTTGGGTCACTTCCGACTGCAAGGAGCCCCTTGGGAGCTGTGTCTAGGAGCGGACGGACTTCCCAGGAGCAGGCCTGGAGCGCGACGGACCCCAAGTGAGCCCACGAGGCCCCTCTATGCTCCCCGTGATGCGCAAACGTCAAGCGTGCGTGCGTGTGAGGGCCACTTGGAGGCGACCTGCGGCTCAGTTTTCTGACTGTCCTAGTTCAACGTGAAGAGAGAGCCCCAGGCACGGAGGGTGGAGACGAGGACATTGTCTGCCAGGAGGCTGGCGGCCATCTGTGCGGACTACCTCTGGGTTCCAGGAGGTGCCCCAGGCAGCTGCTGGGTGCTCCTGGGCCACAGAACAGGCGGGCTTTGCCCTGCTCCCCTTCAACCCAACCTCCCCTTTTATCTGCTTTATCCCTGGAAGTCTGAGTCGGAGTTTGTTTGGAAAAACAGGGTTCTGCTGCTTTAAAATTGCTGCTTGAGGGAAACAGTCCTTTAAAGCTTAAACAAATTTCCCTCCCTTCTTTCCAGAATAGCTGGATCTTAGCAAGGCAGGTGCTAAGGAATTTTTTTTTAAGCAAATCAAAGAAAGCCATTGGCCCACCTAGAATGAATACAGTCCCCGGGGTTGTAGAAGGGGTTGCACATGACATCTGTGTAGGAATTGTGCAGCTTCCGGAACATCTGAAAAAGACACAATAACATTTTTAACTAACATGTATATACAGCTGTTGCCAGATTTAGGGCTTCTCAGTACTTTAAAACAAAATGATAAAGGGAAACAATGAAACAAAGCCAACAAAAACGGTCAGGCCCCGCCTCCCGGCCCCGCACGCACACTGCGGATCTCGTTGTCGCGGAGCGCGCTGTTGGAGGAGTCCACCACCATGACGAACTTCACCTTGGAGTTGGTCACGTAGCCATACCTGTGCAGCTCGTTAGGGAACACGCTCTCAGCGAGGGACCCCCGTGACAGCGAGTGAGACAGCTCAGCACCGCCACGAGGGGCAAGCGCACGGACGGCCGTCCGCTCACATCTGCTCACAGTCCCCGTGGCTGAGGCAAAGCCACTTCAGGAAAACACGACAACTGTGAAACCACAGGAAGTGCCCCGGGCCTGCAGGTAGAGCCTGCAAAAACTTCCCCGGGTGGCCTCTGATGTCTCCTGGTGGAAAAAGGAAAGCCCTGTCCCCGTTACACTCTCAGGGACCAACTCACCAGGACTTTCACTCTGCCTGAGGCCCTAGACCGTCGCGTCCACTCCCTGAATCACTCCTGGCCTGGGGAGTTGACCTGCAAACCCAGCGTTTCACAGACAGAGACTCCTGCTTAAGACACCCCCACTTCTCGCAGCTACTTTCTCTCATAACATAGCAGTTCCCAGACACAGGCGAGCCACGGCACAGCCTGTGGGAGCACCCACATCAACCTCCATGGGTTTCAAGCAACTTGTCAACACCTAACAGTGAATCGGGGAGCTGGACCTAACACTGGAAATGGTGACAGAATTATCCCTTGCTCAGAGGGGTTGGCCTGGCTGAGAAAGCACAGAAAGGAATCCTGGAGGGAGGGAAGCAGGCAGGAGAGTCCGATCCTCTACAAAGCAGTTTAAGGGACACGTACACAATCACACTTCTGCAGATAATTCAAGCCTTGCTTTCTCCCAGATTATTCTCCCAATTAAGGGGAAAGAAGAGTTTGTGGACTTAATTAGCCCCAAACTGCCCTAACTCCCTGGTTAGCTGAAAAACCTCACCTTTCTTTCTACTCAGGCAATATCACCTGATCCTAGAACACACCCCACAACTGTGGGCAGAACCCCCAGATACACAACGCTGCCGGGCTCAGCGAGCTGCCTGCACTGAGTGCCCCTGAAAGATACACCTTGTAGTCTTCCGTGGGGTACAGCAGGCCCAGGTAGAGCTCCCTCTGGTCCACGAGGGCTTTGCCCATCGCTGAGATCTTCTCATCCACCACGTCCAGCGATGTGTGCACCATGTAATGGAACTTGAGTTCGTTCTCGGTGGGGATGCTGCGTGTGTAAAGCGGGTAATTCTGCAAGAGAGAACGACAGCAACCGAAGTGACCAAAACCGGCCCCGCGCATGCAGACCGAGAGCGACACACAGTGCCCTTGCGAGGATGATCGGATGAGGCCTCCAAATCACCCTCCCTGGTGTCTTCAATTTAGCCACGGGGAATATGCTCTCGTTCTCCAAGATCCATCGCTTACTTCTCCAAACTGCTGAGGGCATTTCCTGCAGGGGACCCCACGTTATCAAAACCTAAAAGTGGGTCCATGTAGGGTCTACAAAGGGGCATGGGTAGCATCGTAGGAAAGAGAAAGAGACTGAGAATGGGGTCTGGGCAGCCCTACAGCTCGCCCAGTCGCCGACAGACATGACTCCCTTCTGGGGTCCTCTCTGCCTCGACCCTCCTGACTGTCCCAGCACACAGCCTCCTCCTGCCACTGTGAGTATCTGCTGTCTCTCAACACGCCACCCCCACCAGTCTCTTCTCCTTCGCAAAAGTGCCCGCATGCCCTCTTACTGAGCCCCTCACAGCTCAGCTCAAACTTCACTTGTCTCTGCACAGCCATTTCTCCCTTCTGCTCCCCCAGGACACCTGTTCAGCACCAGGCACTGCAGAAAGGAGGGTGCCCAGGACCCCACCCTTCCCTAACGGGGCTTACGGTCTGGTGAAGAGACAGCCAATAAACCCGCAAACAAATATATAACGACAAATCATGGCACGTGCTAAGAAGGAAGTCAGCAGGCTGCCGCATGCCAGCAGCCCCAGCAGAGCTTCAGAGCAGCGAGGCTGGCAGGCCCTGCCTCCCACGGGCTGGTCTTGTGGAGGACGAGGGAAAGGGAACCAAGGCTTTGTGCTGCGGGAGCAGCTGGATGGCTGCCTGGCTCAGTCTTGGGATTCAGAAAAAGCTTTCTAGAAGAAATGAAATACGTCAGCCAACGGAGGGATTTCCAGGTGCAAAGGCTCAGAGACGACAGGGCAATCTGTGGGGACGGCAGGGAATTGAGTGCGTTTGCGATCAGGGTCGGAGCGACGGGGCTGCCCGGGAGCCCGCGAGCGAGGTCATTCGGACGCCGTCCTAAGGCGCTGAGGAGCCCTCGGCGGGATTTTAGGCAGGGGAGAGACGTGATGGATCGGGTTTCTGAGCAGCACGGTGGCTGTTGTGTGGGGAAGAGCCTGGCAGGAGGGCGGGTGGCGGGGCGTGACCCTGAGGGGAGACGAGCAGTCCGCGGGCGAGCGACGGCCGGCCTGGACTAGGGCGGGGGCCGCGGGACGGGGGGAGGCTGCATTCCGAGGAAGAACCACCAGAGCCCGCGCTGGGCCGAGGAGGGGCCGGAAGGAGGCGCCGGCGCCTGGGGCCCCGCGGGGCGGCACTCAGGCCGCTGGAAGTGCGGGACCGGAGCTGATGGGCTGACGGTCTGCGGGGCGGCCCTGCTCCGTGAGCGCCTCCCGACCGCGTCAGCTCGGCGAAGACCGCCTCTGGGCGCCATTTCTTAGGGGTCCCTCCAGCGCCGGGGAAGGAGGAAGAAGGCGGAGAAACGGGAAAAGCGGGGGCCGGGGCAGGGAGCCGGCCCTGCCGTACCTACCTCTTTAGCGATCACGGCGACGCACACCGCCATCTTGGGAGGCCCGGCGCCCGGCGCCTCCGCGTCACGTGACCTCGCCAGCCAGTCACTTGGTCGGCCCAGGCCCCGCCCCTCCGCCATGACCCCGCCCTGCTAAACTCCTAGGTCGGCCCAGGCCCCGCCCCACCGCCCTGGCCCCGCCCCGCCGCCATGTCAGCCCTGGCCCCGCC
>PVKY010002865.1:0-23730 GCA_004027775.1 Bradypus variegatus | reverse complement strand
TTCTTACATAAAAATTTAGATCCAAGGGACTTTGAATATAAATATCCATTTAATTTTTTAGCAAACTACAAAAATCAGAAATATTTGATCCAAGTTACTTTAGTTTTAAAACAATGTTCATGAGATAAAGCCAACCCTGAGAAGAAGAACGTTATCCGTGCAGCTATGAAGTTTGGGAGCCCCGTTTGCTTTCAAGAGGCAGTGATACTATACGGCTACTGACAGGCAGTGTCCTAGGAAGAAAGAACTGTCTACCCACATGGTACTCAGAAACAATAAAGAGCTCACAAGAAATCTAATCCCATTTCCCATTCCCTACGGGAATTTCTTATTAGTCATGCCTGACAGACCTGTCAGCTTCTTGGATCTTTCCTGGGAAAGGAAGTTTATTACCACAACTGGAAGCTCATTTACCAGCAACTGGTTTTAATAAAAAGATCACAGGGCTTGCAAGAAGGCATAGGTTTGAGTACCTGTTCTGTCATTTATTAGGCAATGAACTCTACCTCTCTGAGCCTGTTTTGCCATCTGTAAAGTGGGGATAAGAAGAAACTATCTCACTGGGTTGTTGTGAAAATGAAAATGAGATGATCTACGAGAAAATGCCTAGAACGAGGTCTGGCACATGTGCTTAAAAAACATTTGAATACACATACTCTCTAATTTTTAGAAAGGTCTTCTCTCACTGAACTGCGATATAACTGTAACTTGGGTCTATACATCCCAGCCTGGACCTAATATTAGAGGGCAAATTCTAATCTCTCTTTCATGTCAGCCCTTCAAATATCACACCTCACCTAAGTTTTCCTTTCTCCAGACTGAACCTTTCTGGTGCCTTCTGATTGTTTCTCAGATGAAAAGATTTCTAGACTGCTTACTCTTCGGTTGCACTCTGCTGAACACACTCTAGCCTTGTCCATGTTCATTTAAATGTGCCGAGATCTGGGGGCCTCCCCCCGCTCCTCTGGGCTGCAGTGAACAGGGCCCAGCCTGCACTCGGTTTTCGTATCGATGTCACACTGCCTTACTTGAGTTAATACTCACAAAGAGACCTGCTATTTTCTCCTTATGTGATGCTTCTGTGGTAAAGCTTCTATAAACTGTTTAAACTCTCAAATGTGACTCCTTAATGGCAGGTGACATTTCACGACTCCTTTCTTAATTCAACAATATGTTCTCTTTTTAAAAAAAGGGGTTTCTTTTAATAATAGGGTGGTATACGGGAACCCTGTATTTTGTGCGTGATTTTTCCATAAATATACAACATCTCTAATTTAAAAAAAAGAGGAACTTCTTTATTTCTCTTTTTAAAAAGCTGCTATTTTTTTTCCATTATTTATTCTCACATGTTTACCAACAGGCTGAAGACGTGAACTTGTGCACGTTCCTTAGAGGGAAGGCAAGTCCAGTCTGACCTCCAGCAATGCTTGGCATTTCTCCTCAGGAACTCACCACACCCCTGCCCTCTTAGCTCAGTGCCTTTCATGGAGCATGTGCTTGGCAACTCTGCAAACAGAATCAAGTCAGGGTGGGCAGATTCCAGGGCAGTCTGAGCTTACCTGAGGCAGTGGCAGCTGGGTACCACCTGGCTCTTGCTTAGCGGATTATCACCAAAGCCTTTGCTAGACATTTCCTGTTCTCACCTGCCCCCTGTGCTTTCTACCTAAGCGTGAGGTCGCTAGCTCCCGCCACAGCAGGAGGATGCTTGGCTGGCAGAGGAATAGAAAAGAGTGCAGGGCTACTAAGTGCTGAGTATAAATCACTTCTTATGCCTGATTTCTCCAATGCCTTGTACATCAGAAAATCAAAATTTGGTTAATCTACACCACTCTCTCAAAACAAGTATCTTGACAAACCACTAAGGCTACTTGCCTACTTTCTCAGAAAACATTTTAATAAAAAAGATCTATTAAAATGTAATCAAAGTTTTAAAATAAGATTCTCAGTTATCCCATGACAAATTATTTTAAATCAGTTTGCATGTCAATAATTTAAAAAGGCCTGAAGTCTGCCTACTTCACTTGGTTTTTAATTAAACACTCAGACTACTGTTTTGAATTGCTGACAAGTTCATTCAAGTAAGAAATTATTTAATGTATGTTCCTGACTGCAAATCAGGTTGAATCAGTCTTTCTACAAAAATATGGGCAATGTATCCCATAGGTATGATGATTTTTTTTCATTTGAGCATTAACAATTAGTAGTATACTGAAACGTGGTAACAAAATATCAGCTTGTGGCAGGATCTAATTATGTATTACCTTAAATCCAATAGTCTGTCTTCTAGTTACTAACACTATATTATGAAACAAGCAGCTTGGTTTGAGAACCATGTAATATTTTAGAAAACTCAAGATATAAAAGTCTGAACTCAGTCATATTATAAAAGATTCCTTCTTTTTGTAGCAATTCTTCTAAACATTGAGGGTGGAAATATACTAAATGGATACTATAGCAGCACAAACAAATCTGTCGTTAAAGCTTATGTTTTAGTAGCCAAATGAAAAGGAACCCGAGTTGATGATAATGTATTTCAGTATAACTTAAACTAATGCAAACATTCTTTTAGTCAGAATCCAATTTACAGAGTTTACCCCTGTGGTGTTGATCAGGGTCTACACCCACGAGCCCATACTCACACTCTGCGAGACCACCCGGGACACAGCTGCGGCTGTTTCCCTCTGTGCCCAGCACAGGTTCTTCTGAATAAAGAGATCATGTACTTAAACATTACACTGGAAATGCCTGAAATAATTTCTTCAACATGAAGTGCTTCATAGCTCTTATCCGTCATTCCTACATTTTGAGATTACCTAAATTATGACAAACTTCAGTTATACTTGAAAGAGAAACTGCTGATTCCTAGCATTCAGTGCTCTTCCTGGTCAATTCTCTCCATAACCAAACAAATCTGAGCCCAGAAAAGGACCTTGAGTAGGAAATGTCTCTTTTACTTGACCATGGTTTAATAAACTGACTAGACTAATTTTTGAATTGTCTTTGAAATTTTTTTTTTGAGCAAATTTTTAAGTGATAGGTACTTTCAATACAGAGACTATAAAAAAGACCAAAATGTAACTACTGCAGCCCACATATACATAATTTTTAGGAGCATACTGTTATAGCAATTTCAGAAAGCAGGGCAGAGAGGTTACTTGTTTCTGCTGTTGAGCTTTCCTTAGTGCTTCAAGTCTCTTTTCTTTGAGGCGTTCCAATTCATCCTCATCCATCTGATCCAGTTTCTGAATTTCAGAATCCAGATGTTCTTCCACTAGTTTGGTTGTCTGAAGCAACTGATTCTCCAGGACTTTTGAAAACATGCCAACAGATGCATCACCTTCCATTCTTCTAAATGATACAGTTCAGCCTTGGTGCTGGGAAGATTTACAAAATCAGAAAAAAAAATTTTTAAATACACAAAGTTTTCTCTCCCATTCTCAAAAATTCTAGCAAGTATATATATCTATACTCTGCAAGGTATTAGGCTGACACCCATGCACATGAGGCTAAACTTAAGAATTTTAAATGTTTTAAAATTTAAATTTTTTAATAGGTTACCCTAACCCTAACCCTAACCCTAACCCTAAGTCAAAATCCACTTAGAGCAAAATTTACATGCTTGTGACTTAGTTTGTGATTTGCTATACAAAAGCAAACACAAGTATTCAAGACAATCACCGGACCAGAGATAAATTAATAAATGGAGTTACAGCTAGTGGTATATATTGACAATCAGTGTTCACCACCAAAGGAAAAGGGAAAGAAAGCAGAAATGACTGTGAAACAACATACATGTACTGAGGTTTTACACATTCACATATAAATCAATTTGATAAGAGTTGAGAAAATGCAGTTTTTCATGGTCTCTGCACAAATGAGTTTTCATTAGTCTCTACCTCCTAAATGATCTCATTACAACCTGTGGAAAGAGTAGTGCCTGGTGTTCCACAAGCATTCCCGTTCTCCCATTCCATTCCGTTCTGTAATCAAACAAAATCTAAAAGTCTGCAAAAATTGATATAGGTATTATTTACTGACACTCAAGTGTTCTTAACTTTGATGTAAAACAATATAGTACAGAGATTTAAAAAAATTGATTTTCCATCATTAGTCCTCTGGTAAAATAGTTTAGAAACTTGTCTTTTATTAAACAAAGTATTATAAAAGAATTCAAACTAGAAAGGAAGATCTCAATTATATATATTTAAAAGAAATGTTATTTTCTACCAGCTACAATGTCATGTTGAATTCCTGGGAAAATTTACCACGGAGATAAGATTTACAATTTACCTATCAAAGCAGGAGTTTGTACATCTGGATAAGCTATGATACACTTGTAAACTCTATTGAAGCTCCTTAAAAAATGTGAATAAACTGAGCTCATTCACCCAACTTCTGACACAGTGCCTGGCCCACAAAGACCCTCTATAAATGTTTGTTTGTGGGAAGCATTTGGCATCTGCTTGACCTGCCAGGAGCCAGAGCAACTAGGGGCCCCCGCCTCTGTTGCAAGCATAGCTAAGTTTCAATTCCCCTGCAGAGTTAAGATAACTGTCTAGCCCCCCACCTCCCTCGTAAGCAAAATTAAAGGTCAAATTCTTGCTAAGTCAGGCCCATATCTCTGTGGCCTTGCTAAAGTCAGGCCCCTATATCTCTGTGGCCTTGCTAAAGTTCTATCTCTCTCTCTTTGATGTTAGTTTCACCTTCCCGTAAACCAGCCCCACCAGTAGAATAGCCGTTTGTGATTTCAGCCTGTTGCTGGGGCTTTCCAAGATTCTTCTCTTAATCTTCCTTTTCTAAGCCAATAGCTGAGATGTTCTTTGTCTCCTAAAGCCTGTAGCAAAAAATGCCTAAGTTGCAGCTAAGAACCAATGGTAAATTGCTTAGCTGCAGTTTTTTGTGCGCTTCTGTATCCCTCCCTTTCACCCTCTATATAAACCCTGGATTTTCCCTCAATAAACGGAGACTTGATCAGAATCCTGTCTTGTCTCCATTCTTCGCGTCTCTTGCTCCCCCCCATTCTCACTCCCCCTTTCAGGTCCAGGTTCGATTTTGCCCCGCCGGCCGGGGCATTTGTTAAACTGAAGAGGAATATTCTCTTTGCAAACTTCACTTGTAATTTCTTTTTCTTTACAAGAAAAGCAATTGAAAAATTGAGTTAATCTTTGAATCTTCAGAGCTCAATAAATATTTGTTTAATGCTGAACCAACAAGTACCTCGTTTCTGTTCAAACTGTTCATAAATTTGAAAAGACACCTATTTCTAAGTTAAAAAAAAAACAAATTGCAAGCTTCCCATAAATGCTATGAAACTGAAAAGCGGTTGTATTGCAAATACAGTAAAAGAATTGCACTCAACACCACACACACTTCCCAAGAAAAACGTCCGTCACTTGCGGTGCTCGGTGTTGCAGCGGGTGAGTCAGAAAACTGGGTATTAAGACACTGATTTGCACATCAGGACCTGTTCTTACTCAGGGCCTGGCGCACGCTCACCTCTGGAGTTTTGCAGGATGCGCCCGGAATTGAATTCTGCGAAAACTGGGAACAGAAACGATTAACAGGAGCTGTTCTAGAGGCAGGGGCTGTCGTTTGCCGCCTCCAGAAAGGGAAGAAGTCATGGGAGCCGGTGTGCCGGTCCCGACAACTTCGTTGTCCCAGACCTCCGCTTCTTCCCTTTTTTAGGCTCAAATGGAGAGTGGGAAGCAACACCGCCAGTCCTCCAATGACCTACCCGTTTCCCAGACTCCCTTCGGGAACCGCCAAAACCACCGAGGGGGCGGCCTCACTCTCAAGTGCTCCGCCGCTGCCTTCCCAAACGCAGCCCCCGGCCCTCCCGGGCCCCCCCGCGGACAGACCCGGGCACAGCCCCCGCGGCCCCGACTTCAGCGCTCCCCCGGGCGCATGCGCCGGAGCCTCGGCCCCGACCCGGCCGCGCCCCTCCCCCGCGCCGGCCGGATGTCGGACGGCGGTGTGTCAGTCAGCGTCGGGACGCGGTGGCGGGGTGTTCCACACCACTCCCTGACTCACCTGCGCGCTCGGTGAAGCCTGGGAGGGGAGGGAACAGCAGCCCGGGAACGCGCCCCTACCGGGCCTCAGCCTCGCAGAAGGTGGGCTAGCAAACAGGCTTCCGCCCCCGCCGCCTCATTGGCTGCGGTTCTCTCGCGATACAACCCGCGACGTCCGAGGCGGCCGAGCGGGCAGAGGGCGCCTCTGCGCGTGCGCGTTCCTCAGAGCCAGCGGTTGCGGCTGTTCGCCTCTGTCCGGCCGATGGGCCCGCGGGCTACGGACCTCGTTGCTGGACCTCGTAGCTGCTCGGTGCGCAGCTCTGAGTGTCCGACCTTAGGCCCTGCTCAAGTACTCAGTATAGGGGTACATCAGAAATAAGGAAGACTCCATCTTGCTCAAGAGTTCGTTTCCTTCCCGTTTATTAAGCAGTGGAGGCATCACCTAGCGCGGCGTGAGGTTGTGCCGCCGCCCAGATCAGGACACGGAAGGGTCCTTCGTGACTTCCCTGCCACTCGAATTGTCGAGAACTTGCTTTGAATGTAAAGACCGAACCTCCCTAGGGGGTAACTGCTGGGCATGCCCTCGCCTCGTGATTTCTTTAGTGACTGTGCATACTTCGTAACGAGCGGGCGCTGGGAAGCGGTCCCAATTTGGGGCTGGGTTTTCGAATCTCCCTCGGGCACACTCAGAGCCTATGCTCGGCCCTTTCGAGGAAGGTGAAAAATTGAAGGGAAACCCAAGGTCCTCCTCTGAACCGAGTGCCAACCCCTTAGTGGCTTTCCCCGAGGGGCGAGGGCTGACACGGAACTGACGGCCTCATTGTCCACCCTGGATTCTAGAACCCCGCGGCCTCGAGGCGACAGGGGGCGCGCGGGCTCCTGCCGGGCCGGCGCCGACTGGAGACACTCTACCCCGAGCGCCCCTCTCGATGAACCGCGCGCTGCGTCCCCACGCCGAGGCGGCGGGGCGACGCGCGTGCGCACTGGGGGCCCACACCATATGTGCCCTGTCCCAGTGCGCGGGTCTGTGGAGAGCCGGGTGCGAGAGGCGGCAGCGCGGGGAGGGGACGGAGCTGAGCGGACACCAGAGTCGGCCGGGGCGCGGTGGGTCCGCGACAGACCGGATAAACGGGCCAGGGCCACGAGCGCCGCTGACACGCGATGGGGAAGAAGCAGAAAAACAAGAGTGAAGACAGGTAGCCAGTGTCTGGGGCGGTACGGTGGCGGCCCCCGCGGCTGACTGGGGCGCGCGGGTCCCGCCGAGGTGGGGGCGGGGGCCGGGTGTGGGGCTCGTCGAGACCCTCGCGGGGCGTCGGGCCTGGGCACGGCGTGGGTGGCGCGGGTCCTAGAGCCGGGGGCCGGGCGGGCGCGGAGGGCCTCGACGGCGGGCGGGTCCTCCTCGCCGGGGCTTAGCCCTACCTGCCCTCGCCCGACCTGGGGAGAGGGGACCCTGGCAGGCGCCGCTCGGCCTGAGGAGAAGAGCAGTCGTTTGGGGGTCCCCGGCCGCGCGGGGAGGGTCTCGGGCGGCCGGGAGTTGCTTTTGCGGTGCTGCTGCTGGGAAGGCTGTTTCCCTCTCCACGGCGCGGGTCGGGAAGACTTCTTCGTAAGCCTTTGTACCTGTGAGTACTTGTGGGGAGAAAGGAGTCCCAATCTGGTGTACGCGTCTCTGAGTTTTCCGGCACTCGGAGTCGGTCAGGAATGCTGGAGTAGAGAGGCGTTTGTCAGCTCACTCCTTCTCGTACTTATCTAATTTGGATACAGTTCTCAGTTATCTCTGGGCTGATTGTCCAAACTCCCTGCTTTTCGCTTTCCTTCTTCCGGCCTGTCTTTTGGTGGTTTCTTTTCTCTGTAGCACCTCCCCTAAGAAAGGAGGAGGAGAGGAAATAAACCAACCAGGGTCGCTCCTTTCTAACCACATGAAAGCCTTTTGGGGGGAGGGAGTGTAAGGGGGGGGGTCTGTCGAGTTACCTACTGGGAGATCCTTGAAACATCTGTGTCACATTCGATTGAGTTCTTTTTCCCTTTTCATTGGAAGAGTTTACTTCCTGGGAGTGAACAATATCTGAGTTTTCCTCTTTTGTACGCTATCCTCAAACACTTCAAATTACTAGGGGGAGAGAAAGTTAAAAAAAAAAAAAAGTAAAAATCCTGTGATAGTTGATCACTCTGACTCAAAAGAGGTATGTGATATGAAGCTAAAATAAGTACTAATTATGAGTTGGAATTCTAGATTGTTTCTTTACTTGGCACGCATCTAACTTATGAGTGGAATTAAAGACACCGAAGTGAGACTTGTAATTCAGCTATAGATCTAATGGAAAATGTCAATTGATTTCGAGAATAGACTTACTGGTTATCAAACCTGATGAATAAGAAACAGTAGCCAGAAACACAGTTTCTGTAGTTTTGAGAGAAATTTTCAAGTAAACACACAAAAAATGTACCCATTACCCTGTTTCAACCATTGTTAGCACATGACCAATCTTGTTTTATATATTCGCTGGATATCTTAAAGCAATTCTTAGTATCTTTTCATCTGTAGATTTTTCAGGTGTATCTCTGAAAGATAAAACACTTTAAAAAAACATAACATGAGACACAGTCACAACGTCATCATCAAGCCTAAGGAATATTAACCATGATTTCTTAAATTCGTCAAATATTTATTTGAATTTACCTGATTGTCATGTATATATATATATGTATATATATATATATAATAATTGGTTTGGATCAGGATTACAGAAGTCTGTTGAAGGGATAGAAAGTACCTATATGTAATTTTTCTACTTTAAATGTATACTTTCCAGGATCTCTCATTATGGATAAAAGCTTTTTATTTATTAAGCCTTTCATAATGGAAAAAAAGATGATATTTTTGTCTGTGTATTTTTAGAGAACAGTTGTTTCTTAATGATTCATAGTTTTCCATGGGTGGTGTAAAGTTTTAATTGCAGACACTAGAGCCTGTATTAAATGATTGGTTTGGTAGTATAGAAGGAATGCTACATGCCCCCCCCCCCACTGATGTAGTCTTTATCTTTTTTGGCTCATGTTGAAGGGAAAGTGGTGACAACATAATTAAAAATCTTACAAATTTATTTTCTCATATGCCAATATGCAGATAGTACTTTCCTTCTCTCCTTCCTTCCTTCATTCCTTCCATCTATCCTCCCTCCCTCCCTCCCTCCCTCCCTTCCTTCCTTCCTTCCTTCCTTCCTTCCTTCCTTCCTTTTAATGCTTCGTGGAATCTTTACTTGAGTGGCTTTCAAATTGTATCTAAGAAATTGTTTGGTTTTGCAGAGGGCCCCATTTACCAGAACTGCTTGGCTTTTTTATTTTTGGCACTCCACATAAGATATTTTGGGGAGATGGGGAGAAAGTTTCACTGTTTTGCGAGTTAGTTTGCTTTTGCAAAACCTTTGTATGTTTAGATGGTACTTTCTTGAATATTTGTAAAAGGAACAAAAACACAATAGGGAAAAAAGTTTAGAAGGAGAGAGTCCTATTTTAGGATTAACATTCTTATTTGCATAAAATGAGATATTATATCTGGTTTTACTATCTTGCATTAAGATCCTCACTTTAAAGGTTTTATCGTCATCCTTGGTCCCGTTCTGCATGTGATCCTAAGCCATCTGTGTTTCTGGCCAGGTTGAACTGTGTGTGAAATGCACAGCTGCTTGTTAATTATCAAGATAAAGCACTGAGCCAATTCTCAGTTCTCGAAAAGAACATAAAATACACAGCTGTTCTTAATCCCTGTAGCTTTGTATTTAATTAATCTTTTTATTCAATTTCTTGGCCATACACTATCCATAAAATTAGATTTTATTATGAAATCTGCATATCTAATTTATTGATACAGCACCTGTTTTGTTATATCAGTGACTTACTTTTGTTTAGAACAAGTTTCAGAGTTATGCTCCAGCTTGTGCAAATTTTCCTGCCCTTTTTTAATTGGGGAAACTTGTTGAGACTAGGGACAGGATTCATTATGTACAGATCAAACAAAATATTAGGCAATATATTCATTCCTTCCTATAAACTTTCCATTCATCAGTTTACATATGGGACTTTCTGTGCTCTAGTGATGCTCCACTGTTTCTGTTTGTATAATACAGTGAATGCTCTTACTGATGTGTGCAGAGATAAAAGGATCTGCATTATCTAGCTTTTCACAATTAGTCTATAACTCTTCATTCTAGTCCCTGTTTTTTTTTTAAGAATTGCTTTAAAGGTGATGTCTTAAGTAAGGTAGAATTCTCGAGTTATAAGAAATCTGAGTGTGTTACCTAGTTATTGAGGGAAGATGATAATTATTTAGATTTTAAAAAGTTGTATATTCTGAGAGTCCTTTTGGAGTAGTTTGTTCCTACTCTGACATTTTAGGAAGCTGACATGTGGAAGGAGTGGGAGAAGTCCTGATTTGCCAGAAATAAATAACAAAGCAGGTGATGGACTTTTGTTGGTAGTTACCGTAATCTCTTTAGCCTTCCATGCTGGAGATCTCTATGAGGAGGTTATACAGCTATTTTTCTTCCTCCTCCTCCTTCTTTTTAATGCAGTTTTATTGAGATATATTCACACACCATACAATCCAGCCAAAGTATACAATCTGTGGCTCACAGTATCATCGTTATGCAGCTAGTTTTGATGCTACTTTCCACTAGTTGTGCTTTACTTATCGTTCTAAGTGTATTCCATTCTTGCAATTGGTCTATAGGTGCGCAGTGCATTATTTCACAGAGAAACTGAATGTCGGTAGCTTGGTTACTTGGAGCAGTGATTCTCAAATTTTTTGGTCCTAGGACCCGTTTACACTGTTGTATTACTGAAGAAACCAAAAGGCTCTTATTTATATGTCAGTTCTTAGCATATTAAAAGTTAAAAATTCTAATAATAAGCAACACTTTACATATCAACATAAATACAATTTTTAATGAAAAAATCATATTTTCAAAAAATATTTAGTGAAGAGTGGTATTAAACATTTTTGCAAAACTCTTTACTGTCTGGCTTAAGAGAATATAGCTAGATTCTCATATCTGCTTCTGCATTCAGTCTGTAGAAATATCACACACGTGGCCTCTGGAAAACTCCACCATATAATTATGAGAAAATGATTATAAAAAGGTTAATGACCTCATTACTATTTTGAAAATAGATTTAACCCACTGAAATAGTGTCCCCCTCCCCTGAACCACTGGCTTAGGGATTCCTAAACTAGGTTCAGGCATTTGTGAGGCATTTCCCAAACTATTTGACCATTATTAATACTTGTATTACATGTGCTTAGACTGTTAGAGAATCAGACAAGGACAGCTTAAGATATCTGTAGACATGTAATCTCTCTTGATATTTTACTCACTTATGATTTTCTTTTTTTCTAATGTAATAGATGAACTTATCGGGGTTAGTTGAAAAAAGGAAACAAGTGTGATTGATTTTAATAGGCAATCCCAGTGTTTTTAGATTGCTCTGGGAGACTTGACATCTTTATGGTATTGAATCATCCCATTCAAGAAATATACTCATTGTCTGCTGAGGTGCCAGATATTGTTCTAGGCTCTGGAAATAAGGTAGTAAGCAAAATAGCTGTAATATACTTCTTCATTTGAGTTATTTTAAATGTGTATCAGTAAAAGTTTATTATTTTCTTTATTTGGTTATTTAGCATATTTCTCGTTAGAGTTATTCCTAGGTATTGTATAGTTTTGGTTTCTATCAATGTAATCATCTTTTCTTTCTTTCCTTTTATTTTTTTTAGTAAATAGGAAAGCTTTTTTCCAAGATAGTTACTATCTTGTGTCTGACCAACTTACTGAACTCAGTTATATGATTAAAAGTAGTTGTTTAAATGATGAGGACTAAATTGTGATTTAGTTTATTAGCTTGTAATACTATGTAATGACTAAATAGTAAACAGGGAGAGGGTAGTGGGAAAACTAAAGACATTATAGCATCATTCATATGTTAAGCAATGCTCAAAACAATTCTTTTTTCTTTCCCTTTCTAACTTATGCATTGTGACAAGCTTGTGCTATTAAGAAATTGTAGTACAAAATATTCAGGTACTTTGGGTTCTCATTAATAATAAGTAGTATTTATTGAAATTATCATAGTATGACACTTGCCTAACTAGTGACCACAATATTTGCATACTTTTAATAATAAAAACACTGAATGTAGATTTAACTGTTAAATATGCTATAATAAGTAGTTTGAGAATCTGGGAGGAGGGGAAAGGTGGCTACAAGAGCTATTATATAACATAAAGAAGAGGATGCTGGGATTTAGCATAAAAATGAAGCTGTCAGCTATTAAGCCAAGCCTAACTCCAGAACTTGTATTTTTTACGCTGTACTATATTTGCTGACTTAAAACATCCTGATATTGCAAAATACACACTTGCCAAAAGAAAAATTAATAATTATAGTGTCTTCACTGAAGTAATGGTTAAGGTTTATTAAGAATTTAAAGAAGGTGGGAGAATAGAAAAATGACAGCCGTTGTCCATACCGGTCAGTCAGTGCCAATGTTTCTTTGAAGCTTTTCCCTCTCCCTTAACCTTGATTGAAAGACTGCCTATCTCACAGCCTGTCTGTTTCAAGTGAAAGCAATGATGACTTCGGTGTATCATTCCTTCTCTTTTCAGACATGGTATTTGAAACTTCATGTACATCTTTCAGAGGAATCCCTTCTTTTCACCCAGGTAGCAGTCATTTTTTTCAGAATCATTGGTTTTCGGAATACTCTGTTAACCTCCGCTTGCTGTTAAAAATGTATCTTCTACACAAATATAAATTTTTTTTCTGCTTCTGAAATATTATTCAAACCAGAACCTTAGTTGTAGCAGTTCCTGAAAAATATGAGTACTGTTTTTTCTCAAGATATTAGATCTTCAGTCTGAGCCTCTGATGAAGCTAACAGATGTGCTCAATGATACTGTAGTTGGAATTTCTTCTAAGTTTAGAGCCATATGTCATAGGATTGCAGCTTCCATTAAAGTACAAATGCTATCACCTCTTTGAAGAGAGGTTAATTACTACTTTGTCAGTTCTCATTTCTCAAATTGAGGCACTTTTCATTTTTTAACTTTTTATTTCAATATAATTCTAGATTTACAGGAGTTGCAAAAAAAAAAATCTACAGGGAGATCCTGTGTGCTCTTTACCCAGTTTCCCCATTGTAACATCTCATATAACAGAGTACGCTATCAAAACTGGGAAGTTGACATAGGTACAATCCACAGTTTATTCAGATTCCACCAGTTTTATAAGCACTCAATTTTGTGTGACCAAGTGTGTGTATAGTTCTGTGCAGTTTCATCACCTGTGTCGCTTTGGGTAAGCTACCGTCACATTCAAGATGCAGAACTGTTCGATCACTACAGCTCTCCTTCTTGGTGCCCCTTTGTAGCCACACATCTCTCCCAACCACACATTTGTTCTCAATTTCTGTAATTTTGTTATTTCAAAAAATGTTGTGTAAATGGAATTATACTATATATAACCCTTTGAGGTTGGCTTTTTTTCACTCAGCATGATTCTCTTGATATCATTCCCAGTAATTTGTTCCCAGTAATTTGTTGCCATTCTAATATGGCACGTATCATGGATGTACCACAATTTGTTTAACCATTTAACCATTTAAGTGTATTTGGGTTGTTGGCAATTTCTGGCTATTAAACATAGAGTTGCTATGAACATTCATATACAAATTTTATGTGAACCTGTTTTCATTTCTCTGGAATAAATACCAAGTGCATTTGCTGGGTTGTATGGTAAATGTGCATTTATTTTTGCTTGTTTAGTTTTTAAGTGAGACGGTGATCTTTATTTCCTTTTTCTTTTTATATTGAGATATATTTCACATATCATAATATTCACCTTTTTAAAGTGTAAATTTCAGAAGTTTCTAGTATAGTCACAGAGTTGCCCAGGAATTACCAAAATCTAATTCAAAAATGTTATCACCCCAAAAGAAATCCTATACCTGTTATCATTTATACCCTCCCACCTTCTTCTGCCAGTCCCTGCCAGTTACTAATCTATGTTCTGTCTCTTGAGAAGTTTCCCATTCTGGGCATTTCATATAATGCAGGTATGCATACAATGTGTGGCCTTTTGTGTGTGGCTTCTTTAATTTAGCATAATGTTTTCAAAATTCATCTATGTTATAGCATATATCAGTACTTTATTCCTTTTTATAGTTGAATAATGTTGCATTGTATGGATATACCATATTTTATTCATTCATCATTTGATGCACATTTGGGTTATTTCCACTTTTTGGCTATTATGAATAATATTGCTATAAATATCCTTGTACAAGTTGCTCTGTGGTCACATGCTTTCAGTTTTCTTTGGTATAATCCTAGGAGTGAAACTGCTGGGTCTTATGGTAACTGTGTTTAACCTTTTGAGAACTGCTTTTCAAAGAAGCTGCTCCATTTTATTCCCATAGCGATGTATGAGTATTCCAGTTTTTTCAGAACCTCATCAACTCTTTTTATTATCTTATTTGTTCATCTATCCATCCTAGTCATTGTGAAGTAGTATCTCATTGTGGTTTGTATTTGCATTCCCTAATGGCTAGTGAAGTTGACCA
The DNA here is from genome assembly GCA_004027775.1 of Bradypus variegatus. Classification (NCBI taxonomy): domain Eukaryota; kingdom Metazoa; phylum Chordata; class Mammalia; order Pilosa; family Bradypodidae; genus Bradypus; species Bradypus variegatus. The sequence continues at coordinate 9,109 of PVKY010002865.1, read as the reverse complement.
TCTTTTCTTGTGCCTATTAGCCATTTATATAACTTATCTATTCAGATCCTTTGCCATTTGTTGAGTTTTTTGTTCTCTTTATTGAAGAGTAAGAGTTCTTTATATTTTCTAGATTCAAGTCCCTTATTAAATATGTTTGCATATATTTTCTCCCATTCTATAGGTTGTCCTTTGTAACACAAGAGTTTCTAATTTTGATGAAGTCCAATTTATCTCTTTATTTTGTTGCTTGTGTTTTTGGTGTCATATAAAAGAAACCATTGCCTAATCCAAGGTTATGAAAATGTATACTTACATTTCCTTCTAAGAGTTTTATAGATTTAACTCTTATATTTAGGTTTCTGACCCACTTTGAGTTTATTTTTGCATATGCTGTTAGGTAACTATCCAGTTTAATTCTTTTGCATGTAGCTATTCGGTCTCCCAGCACCATTTGTTGAAGAGACTGTTTCTTCCCCATTGAATGGTCTTGATGCCTCTTGTCAAAAATTAATTGGCCATAGATGTACAGGTTTAATTTGGACTCTGAATTCAATTCTGTTGGTCTATATGTCTATTCTACGCCGGTACCACAATGTTTTGATTACTGTATTGTGATTTTATATAAATGAAAATTTCAAGCACATATAAAAGTAGAATAGTGTAATGAGCTCACATGTACCCATCAACCCAGATTCAAACAGTATCAATTCATGAGTGATCTTGTTTCATCATCTGTAGCCCCCCATTCTCTTTCTCCCTCTTCCCTTTACTTTGAAGAAAATCCCAGACAATTGTAAATACTTGAAGAAGTTATCAATTTTAAGAAAGATTTACATGTTAAATATATATACATTTTTTAAAGTGGTGAATTTCATTACCTTTGCTGTGCTGTTAGAATAATGGATTGCCATTCTCCTTTCCTTCTCAGTGCAATTTCTTCCACTTTTTTCTTCCTTTTTAAAATTTTTATTAGCGATGTTGTAGGTATACAGAAAAAGAATGCAGAAACTACGGAGTTCCCATATACCATGCCTCAAATACCCAGTTTTCCCTATAATTAACAATCTGCCTTAGTGTGGTACCTTTTTTAAAAATGGCGAAGCAGTAATATTGTAATTATACTATTAAATAGAGTCCATAGTTTACATTAGAGTTCATTCTTTGTGTTGTACAATTCTATTATTTTTAAAAATTGTTATTCTGGTAACATATACAATCTGAAATTTCCCCTTTTAACCATATTCAAATAAACAATTCAGTGGTCTTAATTACATTCCCAATGTTGTGCCACCATCACCACCATCCATTACCAACATTCTCCATCACCCCCAGACAGAAACTCTGTACCAATTAAGCATTAAATCCCTGTTCCTTACCTCCACCCCAGACCCTGGTAACCCATTTACTAGTTTTTGGCTCTATGAATTTGCTTTTTCTAATTATTTCATATTAGTGAGATCATACATTATTTGTCCTTTTGTGTCTGGCTTATTTTGCTCAACATGAGGTCTTCAACGTTCGTCAAGTCACATATATTAGAACTTCATTTCTTTTTATGGCTGAATAATATCCCATTGTATGTATATACCACATTTTATAGATCCATTCACCGGTTGGTGGACACTTGAGTTGCTTCCATCTTGTGGCAGTTGTGAATAATGCCACCGTGAACATCAGTATGCAAACAGCTCTTCGAGTAGCTGCCTTTGTTTCTTTTGGGTATACCTAGAAGTGGGATTGCAGGATCATATGGTAATTCTATACATAGCTTTCTGAAGAACCACCAAACTGTTTTCCCATAGCTGTACCATTTTACATTTTTAGAAACAATGAATGAGTGTTCCTATTTCTCCACATCTTCAACATTTTTTTTTTTCATTTTTAGAATAGTAGCCGTTCTAGTGGGTAGGAAATGGTATCTCATTATGGTTTTGATTCTCTAATGGCTAATGATGTTGAGCGTCTTTTCATGTGCTTTTTGGCTATTTGCATATCTTCTTTGGAGAAATGTCTATTCCAGTACTTTGTCCATTTTTAAGTTGGGTTCTTTGTCTTTTGATGTTGAATATAGAATTTCTTTATATACTCTTGAATATTAAACTCTTATCAGATATGTGCTTTCCAAATATTTTCTATTCTGTGTATGTCTTTTTCCTTTCATGATGAAGACCTTTGATGCACAAAAACTTTTAGTTTTGATAAGGTCCCATTTATCTATTTTTTCTTTTGTTGCTCATGCTTGGGTGTAAAGTCTGTGAAAATCATTGTGTAATACAAGGTCCTGAAGATGCTTCCCTTTGTATTCTTTTAGGAGTTTTATCTAGGTCTTTGATCCATTTCATTTTGATTTTTGTATATGGAGTGAGGTAGGGGTTCTCCTTCATTCTTATCCTACTTTCCCACCCATTTGTTGAACACATTATTCTTTTTGCATTGAGTGGACTTGGTACCCTTGTCAAAAATCAATTGGCCATAAATGTGAGGGTTTATTTCTGATCTCTCAATTTGATTCCATTGGTCTGTGATTTCTGTCCTTGTGTCAGTACCAGACAATTTTGATTACTGTACCTTTGCAGTAGGTTTCAAAATTGGAAAGTGTGAGTCCTCCAGCTTTGTTCTTTTTCAAGATGGTTTTAATTATTTGGGGCCTCTTAGTCTTCCATATAAATTTGATGATTGGCTTTTCTATTTCGGCAAAGAAGGCTCTTGGAATTTTGGTTGGGATTGCTTTGAATAGACATATCACTTTGGGTAGAATAGACATTTTAACAACATTTAGCTTTCTAAGCCATGAACGTGGAATGTCCTTAATTTATTTAACTCTTCATTGATTTCTTTTAGCAATGTTTTGTTGTTTTTCTGTGTATAAGTCCTTTACATGCTTGGTTAAATTTGTTCCAAGATATTAGATTCTGTTAGTTGCTGTTGTAAATGGAATTAAAAAAAATATTCCTCCTTAGATTGTTCATTATTAGTGTATCAACATTGTCATGTTGATCTCATATCCCATCACTTTGCTGAATTTGTTTAAAAGCTCCAGTAGCTTTGTTGTGGATTTTTCAGGATTTCCTGTATTATAGGGTCATGTCTTCTACAAATAGGGAAAGTTTTGCATCTTCTTTCCCAGTTTGTATGCATTTTCTTTTTCTTGCCTGATTGCACTATCTATAACTTCCAGTACAATGTTGAATAACTGTGATGAGAGTGGGCATCCTTGTCTAGTTTCTTATTTTATAGGGAAAGCTTTTAGTCTTTCACCATTGAGTATGATGTTAGCTGTGGGTTTTTCATATATGCTCTTTATCTTTTTGAGGAAGTTTACTTCTATTCCCAATTTTCTGAGTGTTTTTTTTTTTTTAATCATGAAGAAGTACTAGATTTTTGTCAAATGCCTTTTTCTGCATCAAAACCACACTGGTGATGTGGTTTTCTATCCTTCATTCAAGTTTGAGTCTGATTGGTGTTCATTCTTTGAACGTTTGTTTAAAATTCACCAATGAAGCCATCTCTGGTCCTGAGTTTTTCTTTGTGGGAAGATTTTTGATTGTTGATGCAGTCTCTTTACTGGTTATTGGTTTGTTGAGATCTTCTGTTTCTTCTTGAGTTAGTGTTGGTAGTTTGTATGTTTCTAGGAATTTGTCCATTTTATCCAGGTTATCTAATTTATTGGCGTGTAATTGTTCACAGTATCCTTTTATAATCCTTTTTTGTTTCTGTGGGGTAGTTAGTAATGTTCCCTCTTGCATTTCTGATTTTAGTGATTTGCACTCTTTTTTTGCCAGTCTAGCTTAAAGGTTGTCAATTTGATTCATCTATTCAAAGTACCAACTTCTGGTTTTGTTGATTCTATTTTTCTATTCTCTAATGTCATTCATCTCCACTGTAATCTTTATTTCCTTCCTTATGCACGCTTTGGGTTTAGTTTGCTCTTCTTTACCTAGATCCTCCAATTGTGAGGTTAGGTACCTGATTTGAGATCTTTCTTCTTTAAGCATTTAGAGTTATAATTTTCCTCTCAGCACTGTCTTGCTGCATCCCACAAATTTTGGTATGTTGTGCTTTCATTTGCATTTGCATCAAGATATTTCCTGATTTCCATTGTAATTTCTTCTTTAAGCCATTTATTGTTTGAATGTGCTGTTTAATTTCCACACATTTGTGAATTTTTCAATTCTGTGTTGCTGATTTCTAGCTTCATTCCATTGTGGTTGCAGAAGGTACATTGTATGTTTTCAACATTTTTAAATTATTGAGACTTCTTTTGTAATTGAGCATATGGTCTATCCTGGAGAGTTACCCATGTGCATAGTGAAGAGTACATATTCTGCTCTTGTTGAATTGTACTTCATATATGGTTTGTTAGGTCTAGTTGGTTCATAGTATCATTCAAGTCTTCTGTTTTCCATACTGATCATCTTTCTAGATGTTTTATTCATTATTGAAAGTGGTACACTGTAGTCTCCTATTAATTAATGTAGAACAAGAAGACATAACAAGATATATATGTACTTAACAGCAGAGCGCCAAAACTGTGTGAAGCAAATATTGAAAGAGTTGAAAGAAAAAATATGTTCCTCAGTTCTGTGGTCTTTAAATCCAGTAGTTCCATTTGGTTCCTTTTTAAAATCTCTTCCTCTTTATTGGATTTCTCAGTCATTTTCCTAATATCCTTTAATTCTTTCTCTGTTTCCTTCTCTCTCTTTTTTTTAATTTAATGGCAGTTTTGTTGAGATAAATTCACATACCATACAATCCGTCTAAAGTATACAATCAGTGTCTTCTAGTATATTCACAGAGTTGTGCATTCATCACCACAAACAGTTCTAGAACATTTTCACCCTGAAGAGGTTTCACTGTGTTATACAGCCCCATGTTTTATCCTTTGGCCTTCCTTCTAGTGACATACATGACCCTAAACTTTCCCTTTCAATCATAATCACACCCATATATTGTTATTAGTTACATTCACTGTAATATGCTCCTATCACCTCCATCCATGTCCAAACATTTATAATTAACCTTATTATATATTCTCCACAAATTAAGCATCAGCTCCCCGTTCTCTGCCCTCATTGTATCCTTTGGTGGTCTATTATCTAGATAGTAATTCCCATGAATTTGCTCATTATACTTAGCTCAAATTAGTGAGGGCATACGATATTTGTCCTTTTGTGCCTGATTTATTTCATTCAGCAGGGTATCATCAAGGTTCATCCATGTAGTCACATGAGTCAGGACTTCATTTCTTCTTATAGCTGTACTATCCCATTGTATGTGTATACCACATTTTATTTATCTGTTCATCGGTTGATGTATACCTGGATTGTTTCTATCTTTTGGCAATTGTAAGTAATGCTGCTGTGAACATTGGCGTGCAAATGTCTGTTCCCATCCCTGTTTTCATTTCTTCTGAGTGAATATCTAGTACTGAGATTGTTGGATCATATGGCTGTTTTGTACTTAGTTTCCTGAGGAATCACCAAACTGTCTTCCCTAGGGGGTGTACCATTCTTCATTCCCACTAGCAGTGAATAAGTGTTACTATTTTCCACATCCTCTCCAGCACTTGCAGTTTTCTGTTTTGTTTTTTTGTTTTTTTTTAATAGATTCCATTCTAGTAGGTGTGGCATTATATCTCACTGTAGTTTTCATTGTCATTTCCCTCATAGCTAGTATTGTTAAAAATTTTTTCATGTGCTTTTTACCCATTTATATATCCTCTTCAGAAAAATGTCTATCTTTTGCCCATTTTTATATTGGGTTGTTTGTCTTTTAATTGGTTTGTAGGATCTCTTTTTATATACTAGATATTAAACCCTTATCAGATACGTGGTTTCCAAATATTTTCTCCCATTGAGTAGGCTGCTTTTTCACCCCCTTGACAAAATTATTCAATTCTGAGGAGGTCCCATTTATTTTTTCTTTTGTTGCTTGTGCTTTGGGTGTAAGGTCTAAGAAACCACCTCCTACTACGAGATCTTGAAGATGTTTCCCTACATTTTCTTGTAGGAGTTTTATGGTTTTGGCTTTTATATTTAGATCTTTGACCCTTCCTTTATTTATTTTTAATGTCTTTGTGTGTATGTCCAAAGTCTCATCTTGTTTGTTGATATTTTCTGATTTTTATCTTGTTCCTTTGGATGGGCCATCATTTCTTGTTTCATTGTTTGTTTTGTAATCTTTTGTTGCAAATTGTATATTTTAATATTTTATTATGTTGACTCTGGGATTTAGTCTCTGGGCCATCTGTTCCTTAAGTTTGTCTTCAGCTAGTTATATGAGAGAGACTTCCTTAAGTGCTGTGTGCTAATAAAACAAACAAACCAATGCAAAAAATGCCTTTCATAGTATTTGTAAATTGGTTTTCTGCAGGCTGGTACTTGCCTTCAGAGTTTAGCTCTCCTATTAAGAACTTAGATCAGTCCAGTGTGAAAGAAAGAGATTCTCTAGTTATTTTTTGAGTCAGCATCTTTTCTTGGTTTGATCTTCCTTATGGCCTTAGGATTTGCCTGTTTTCAGTAATTGGGATGACCTCTCTACTCCCTATGAAACAGACTTCCTCTCCTATGTGCTTTGATTTAGTTGTCTTTTTACTGCTTAAGGTGCTTCTGCCGTTCTGGGGCGATGAACTAGAGAGGAATGTCCTAGTTCAGTCTTTCGTGCTGCCTCCTGATGGATTGGCAGCAACATACAGGTACCCTGGTAGCATATAGGAGTTACTTTGCTCCCTCTGGAACAGGGTCAGAGACCCATGGTGGGAGTACATGCTGGTTTCACACCACGCCGGTGAGAGGTTGGGGGAAGGGACAGCAAAGGTTCCATGAGTTTCTCCTACCATTTTTTTTTTTTTGGTAACAAATCTTTATTGAGCACTATTCTAGGCATCAGGAAAACTAACATTTTCTCCATGCCTTCATGATGATTGTTTATGATAATCATACAGTATTGCTTTGAGTGGCTGTGATGTAATTTACTCAATGATTAACAGTAAACTATTAGATAAATTTTGGTTACATTTTAATGAAATTTATAACTCTGTGGTTAACTATTGATATATTTGAAGTTTCATGACAGAAGGAACCATATCTGTTTCATGTAATACAATGTACCCAGAGGGTGGTTTATTCACACCAATGCAAGTAAGGATAGCGGAAAGAAGAAAAATGGAAGGAAATGTAGTTAAGCTGTTTTTCACTTTTTGTCTACTATAATTAATGCTGCCGTACACTTCATGTATTTAACTTTTTTCCTTAATTTGGTAAGAGAGATGTGTACTTACTTAAGCCTGATGAATAGGAAAAACTGTAAGATGAACCAACCAGACAGTCCACAAGCTTGAGGACTATGGCCCAAAGGACACTCCTGTAAGCTAAAGCACTGATAGGAAGTACCTGAAGGAAAGGTTCAGTGCTTAATAACTAGGCCAAGACATCAAATAATGGGAAGCTGCCATTGGAACACATGGTAACTGGATGAAGTTTGCTTCTCAGAACTCAATAGAGAAGAGCTTTACTGCACTAGATGAAAATAACAAGATGGAGGATGGGATACTATGTACCAGGGAACAGGGCTAGAAGTCTCTTCTTCCTCTGTGAGCGGTGACATGGAACAGTGGCCCTATTTATCATTTTCCATATTATATGAAGAGATTTTACACCCTGAGCAGCTGGATATGAGCATTTCTTCATAAGGAAGGCCCTCCTTGTGAAAATGGATTTGGTCTGCCCACTTTGGGCCCAGGTGTCTGCCTGAGGAAACAACTCTATTATAGCACAGAGTTTCTCCTGCCATTTTTAAGTTGTGTTTTCTTGATTCTGTACTTGCTCAGTTACTGCATCCCTTTAACTGTTCTTGCTTTTTGAGGAAGATTGCTCTTGTAGTTTTTGCTATGTGTTCAAAGATTCTTCTGGGAAATGGAAGCTTGGAGTGTCTTATTCTACCATCTTGGTCAGCTGGAAGTTTTCTTGTTTCTCCCAATGTAATTTTTAAAATGGTGTTTCAATTATTGATTTTTGAAAATTTGATTTGGAACATACTCGGATCAAAAACTATGGTAATAGGACAGTTCCACGAGGAGGAACAGCTGCGACAGGAACGCGAGGAGCAGCAGCTGCGCCGCCAGGAGCGCGAGCAACAGCTTCGCCAAGAGGGAGATAGGAAGTTCCATGAAGAACCGCGTCAGACACAAGAGGACCGCCGCCGCTGCCCGCGCCGGGACTTGAGCCCGTGGTGCCGGAGTTGAGTGTGCGCTTGCCGCCCGAGCGCCCCCGAGGCTTTTGGGTGGTCGCCGCCGCCACCAGGGCCGCACCGCCTGCGCCGCTGGAGCCCCGCGGAGGAGCTGCCGCCGCCGCGGCCACCAGGGACAGAGCCCAGAGCAGCTGGCAACTACCCAAGAACTATATGAAACAGAGTTTTCGGGGTGTCCAGTAACCAGTCACACATCGGATGCAAGTTTGGAATTGGAGGAAAAGCCGAGATCGCAGCGAACATTGTAAGTTCTCCGGACCAGAGGTCTGGCGCCCCTCCCCACCCAGATCTCACAGACTGTTTTGCTGCTGACTCCCTGAAAAGGGGAAAGGAAGAAACAAAATAAAAAAACAGCACTCTGCTGGGGGCAAGAGGAGGGGCTCAGCCCCGCCTCAGCTGCAGAATTAATTAACAAATTGACTGATCTTGGGAGCTGGGGGTGCTAAAGAAGGGCTGGGCTCCGAGAAGTGGGGGCACCTAACAATGGGCACCCATTCCCAGATTCCAAAAGAGCCATTTTTTTTTGTTCTCCTACATTTTGTCCCTTCTGCCTTCTCACTGATTCCTTATCTTTTTGCATCTCAATAGCCCCCGGCAGGGATGGAACTGAAGCTGCTGGAGAGCACTTATCAGACAATAGCCTAAGATGTATCTTTAAATGTTCTATTCTGACAGCCACAGAGTTCCCAGTCTGGAAAAAGACTTTTAAAAGTGACTCCTTTTTTTTCTTTTTTTTTTTTTTAATCTAAAAGTAACATGTGGTTGTTTTCTATCGGGAAGCCCAGGTTGAAGGACTGGGCTGGGCCTGGAGGGAGACAGACTACCCAGAGCATCTCAGAGATCCGTATTCACTACTGAAGGTCTCCACCCCCATCTCTAA
>PVKY010002864.1:0-23713 GCA_004027775.1 Bradypus variegatus | reverse complement strand
TCTCTTCTGGATCCCACTGACTTCCAGCTTCCAGCTCCTCCCTGTGGCTTTCTCTCCCTATCTGAATTTCCCATTTATAAAGGACTCCAGTAATCTGGATTAAGACCCAATCTCATTCAGTTGGGCCACACCTTAATTCAAAATAACCTCTTCAAGAGATCCTATTTACAATGGATCCCACAGGAATGGGGACCAAACCAAGCACTTGTCTGAACAGGGGTACATAACTCAATCCACCACAGTCCCCCAAAGGCAAGGGACTACTTTGAAGGCAACAACTCAATGTATTCATAAAAGGTGAATGAGATGACTTCTAACTCACTTGTAGCACCAACCTGTTACAACTCAGGGACATCCTTGATGGCCCCATCTAGGCCAAGCCACAGGAAGGTCTCCTATCAACCTGCAGGGGAAGTTGAAGCTGGCTCTGAAAGAGGTGGGGAAGTCTAGGAAAGCCAGGATAACAGAGCTGGGCTGTGAGGCAGCAGCCCAGGACACCAAAGGCCGGGGCGTGGGTGGCGAACATCAGACCCCACCTCCCCAGGCTTCAGGAGAACACTAAGACTAGGGAACATTCCAGACTGCTTGGCGCAAAAGGACCCTTAGGGATTGCAGACACCAACCCCCAGCAAGTAGGACTGAATTTTCACCAGTATCTGTCCTCGCTCTCTGGCCAAAAAGAGCTAAATTGCATTTCCCAATCTCCTCTGCAGCTCCAGGGGGCCATGAGTGGAATTCCAGCTAAAGGAATGTGGGTCTCCAACAGGAAGCTCCCACTCTCCACAGGATGGAGCAGAGATGGTCGAGCAATTACAGGGAAGGAACCTGGGTTCCAAGAGAGCTCCCACCACCAAGCCATCATTGTGCCACAGTTGAGAAATAAATGTTCATGCATTAAGGTACTAAGATTTGGGGGTTGCTTTTATCAGCAATCTGCCTATTGTAACCAACACACTGCTCGTAAGGGACTGAACCCAGAGACTGGGTGTGACATGTTCAATGTCCCAGAGTGAGAGCCTGGTGGGGCCAGGGATAGAGCCAGGATTCCCCAACTCCAGACCTGGCAGGGGTACGGGCACCCATGACACACAAAAGCCCAGGCAGCACCAATTCCCAAAAAACTTTATTGTTTCAAGTGGCAAAATGTCATTGGTCTCCGTGGGGCACCTGGCAGGGTGGAGGGGAACTGGGGCAGCACTGGGGCAGGGCTCCGCCCATTACAAAAATCAAAGGCTTTTATAAAAAATGCTATAAATTGGTATCAAAAGAAAACCCAAAGGAGGCTGGAAGAGGAAGCAGAAAGGAAGGAGGGAAGAGAGCGAGGGACCAAAAACTTCGACCACTAAGGACGGACTCCAGGTTAGGGGGAGGTGAGGGAAGGGGGGAATTGGGAGGTGATACAAAGTGCATAAATGTGCCTCCTCAGAGGTGGTGGGAGGGGCAGAGTCTGCAGCCTGGGGCATGGTGGGGTTCCAGCCATCTCCTCACCTGGGGACCCCACAGGAATGGGCATTGCCTGAGACTGCCGGATGGGAAGGACCTGTAACAGGGAGGAAGGAGAAGGAGGTCAGAGGAGGGGAGCATGGCAAGCAGAGGGGGGCTGCAGCTTCCCCTTTGCCACGTCCATCGTGGATCCTCGCAGTTGTGAGAAGAGTCCCTGCTAGCTGTCCTTAAGACTGACCACCCTCCCCCGGGGGACCCGAACCAGAAGGGCTGTGTGACCACGCTGGGACCAGCCACAGTGCACAGGAGACTGCCCCGAGCCCAGGGAGGCAGCGGGGATGGACACCCTCCTCCTCTTCTTCCTTCCCAGTCCTGGATTTGGTGGACAAAGTCTAGGGGGAGCTGAGGAACCCACCAACTTCCCTCTTTCAGGTCCTGCTCTGGGCTGGAAGAGGGTCAGTTACAGGCATTCCAAATCCCCCAGGGCAAGCCTTACTCACCCTTGGACCCCAAGCTCCCAACCTCAATGGGACCCAAGGTTAGCAGCCTGCCCTCACCTCCGTGACTTCTCAGACCTTCTTCTTCTTCAGCTTCAGGGCTTGCAGCCAGTTGGGCGATGACCCCTCCGACCTAGAAAGCAGAGGGCAAAGGTCAGAGGGCAATTTTTTAGAAGGAGAGGATAGGGACAGAAACCTCCCCTCTGACCCAAAGAGGCAGCTCAGGGTCTGGCTGCTGTGAATGGAACTCTGCCACCAACTTAACAGTTAGCCTTGGGCATGTGAGCCTCCTCTCTGGGCCTCAGTTTTCCTCTTCTATAAAGTGGGGTTTCCCTTTTCAGGCTATAACAGTGAGGTCAGTCAATACCCTGCGCCGAGGTCACCTACCCTGAGGATTTCTCTGGTTTGGGAGGTAACGTGACAGGCTTCCCCAGCCCGGGGACCTTGCAGGACTTGGAGCGCTGAACGGCGGGCTCCTTCTGGGTCAACTTGCTCTCCGCCGGCTCCCCCTCCTCAGCCGAGCGGTTCCGGGAACGCAGCTTGGCCTGTGAGGCAAGTCCAGGTCCAGAGGGATGTGAGAGGGGACAGGCAGGAGGATGCTCAGGAGCTGAGCCTTCTCCCAAGAGTAGGCAGCCCCCAGAATCCAGCACACGTCTTCCACGGTGCTTTTACCCTGATGGAGGGGGGGTCACTTAGAAACAAGGTCTAGATCTGGCACAGCTTAGCTTCCCATCAGTGCACACAGTAGGTCTTCAGAAAGATGCTGCTGAATTGAATTCAGGCACACTTCCCACCCCTGTGCCTTTGCTTACTGTTCCCTCGGCCTGCAGAGCTGAGATCAAATGCATGCTCATGCGAGGCCTTCCCCAGTCTCCCTTCCCTCCTCATTCCACTGTTATGAAATAACCTCTTGTTGAACAGGCCCAGCCTTTTCTATACCTGCCCTCCACCCCCCACCCCAGCGCAATCTAGTCTTCTTCCACCCACATTCGCTGTGGTCATGACTCGGGTTCCCAACCACCCTACGTGGTTCAGGCGCGAGGTCGTGCTTCCTTACTCCTTCCATCCCACTCAGTTCACAGACAGGGCCTGGAAGGGCACACCGCACACTCCTAGAGCTCCTGTTAGCCAGCAGAATGAGAGGAGGAATGGGGAGAGGGAGGATGGAGGAATGCGTAGACGGAGGGAGAGCAGAAAGGCAGGACGCAGGCTGGCTGGCTGGCCACGTGGCTGGCTGCGCTTGCTGGCTGATCAAACGGTACCTTCAGGGCTGACGGGCTCAGGCCAGGAAAGAGGTTGACTTTCAGCCCCTTGGTGCCCAAGGACATCCGTGTCCGGCGGCTCTGAGGCTCCTCCACCACCTCCTCATCCGATGAGGGCACCCGAGAAGCCCGTGGCTCTGCAAGGGCCCAGGGAGGGGGCTCAGCCCAGACGACAGGAGGCAGATCCCACAGACCAACCCAAAACCTCACAACAAGGGCCTAATGCCCCGGCATCAACGGCCCTACCCGTGGAGTCCTGGAACAGGCGAGCGTCCGAGTCTGCAGCATCCGACAGGCCCAGGGTACCCCCTGGCCGGATGGCTGGAGCCCGGTGCCCACGCTTGCGCCCCAGGTTGGCACGGCTCCGATACATGGCACTGTCAAGGACCTCAGTGTCCTGCAAGGGACAATGGCAACACGACTGCCTCGCTGTCCCTCGGTCCTGCCCCACCCCGCAGGAGCCCTAGGAGAGCAGCCAGTCCTGAGCTGCTCTCTCCAGGACCCCAGAGCTTCACACAATGCACCCACAGCCCACTCTCCGCCTCCCTGGGCTGAGCCTGCTTGGGGCTCCAGCTGCCGAGGGAAAGCTCCAGCAATCAGGTTCTAGCTCCATGACCCACATGGCCCCACGGGAGTCCACCCACTGCCCTGGGCTCACCCTCCACTGACCTCGATGAAGGAGAAGTCCTGGCTGGAGGTGCTGGGGGAAGCGCCCTGAGAGGCCCATCGAGGGGTCGGGGCCAGCCTCTGCTCACCCCGCCCAGCCCCTGAGTGGCCCCAGCTGCCGTCCACCTCTTCCGTCCGGCTGGCTTCACCGTCGGGCTGGGGCCTCCAGGAGGGCAGAGGGTCTCTGCCCGGCTCCAGAGGCTCTCCTTGGTCAGAACCAGCCGTGGCTCCTTCCTCCTCTGACAGGCCCCTGAGGCCCGAGGCCGCTGACTCTCGATGAGCCGCTGCCTTGGAACAGCTGGTGGCCAGCATCTCCTCCAGCAGGCCCTGGGAGCCGGAGGGCGGGGGGCAGGCGGGGCACCCACCAGGGCTGCAAAGGAGACAGAAGAACAAGGTCAACCATGGGGCCACCTCTCCCTCTCCCACTTCCCAGGACCCGTCCTCTCCCCTCCCCAGACTCCAGGAAGGACGAGGTCAGGGCTTTGAGCAACACAGCACACGGGGGAAGAAAGGTGCAAATCTGAGATCTGCCATGGAGTCCCCTCACCTCTCACAGCCTTGATTACCTCCACTGGGAAACTCAAGCACCTAGCACAAGTGCTTAGCACTCAGTACGTGCCTTACAGCTACCATTACTGTTGCCATTGCTGTTACTGAGGGTGTTAATGTCCCCTGCCGGGGCACCTGGCTGGGGGGACACCTTCCCTGGGAAGAAGCTAGCAGTGGCCCACCTGGCTCTCCGGCTCTGGCCTCCTTTCAGCCCCCGCCCCACCTCCCTGTGCTGCAGTCCCACGGGACCCACACTGCTGGGTCTCTGAACACACTGTTCCCTCGCCCAGAAAGCTCCCCGCTGTATCTCCAATTTTTCTTCCTGCAATTCAACTGCTCTTGAGCCAATCTGTTCCCCTCCCCGCCCCCCAGCCACCACGGGCCACTCCTCTGCAGCTCAATAGGCCCTGGGTCCTCCCCGCCCCCGCCTCAGAGCTCTGCAGTTCTTTGTCACAGGGTCCCCACTGCCAGTCTGTAGGCTCCTCAAGGGCAAAGACGGGGCAGTGGGGGTTGGGGTGAGGGTTCTGCTTGTGCCTCGAACATCTGGCCAGGGCCTGGCCGGGAGAGGGACTAAGCAAAGATTTGCTGAGCAATTCGAGTCTGGGTCACCTTGGACCTCAAAGCAGCTTATGCGTCCTCTGCCACCACTCCCTCGAAACACGACAGAGCACGTGCACACTCATACAGGGGCGGGCGCTGGCCCCCATCCACCTGCCACTCACCCGGAACACACCTAGTGCCACTGCTGTTAGTGATTCCTCCTAGCACAGAGGAACCACACCCCACCACACGCGCACGCACGCCCACACCCATGCCCAGTGAGGCCTGGGAAACACCGGCAGGGCAGTGCCCGGAAGCCAGAGTGTCTGAGTCCCGACCAGATTGCAGGGGGAGGAGGCAGGTGAGTCAACACTGGGCCAGGAAACAGGGAGGGAGAGAGAGAATGCCTGTCGGTCTGTCCTTCCACAAGCTGCTGACAGATGGAAATTAAAGTGGTTTGGGGAGGGATGGGAGGAGGCGGTGGCGGCAGCAGTACAGCAAGGAGGCGGAATCGGGAGCGGGCCTGGAGGAGGGCCAAAGCCAGCTCACCCTGACAGCCAGCTCAAAGTCAGAGAGGTCTGGGGGAGGGGTGGCGACAGCACCCCATCCGGCCTGGGGAGGCCCTGCCCAAAATCTCTCCCTGGGGTGGGGCAGGCCCAGAAAGCTAAAGGGATGTGAAAAACGCCTGACATGAAGGAAAGATTTAGAATTAGCCCCAAGTCAAGCGGGGCAGGGGCCAGCAGAGGGAGCTCGGTGGGTTCTGGAGGTGGTCAGGAAGAAGGCAGAGGCGCAGGGGAACGCAGCAAGCATTGTCCCTGCTGGCCTGTCTGAACCCCACTTACCCTGCACCCCACCTTGCAGGAAAGCACAGAACACCCACAACCTGGGCCCCTCCCTGGCAGGGAGGCAGGAGAGCACAGTGGTTAGGGACAGGGTGCTGCATCTAGCCCCTCCTGTCTGTACCTGGGCCAACACTCACTGCACCTGAGGCCTGGGTGGAGTTACTTACCCACCCTGAGCCTCAGTTTCCCCACCTGTAAAATGAAACCTGGGCAGACAAGCCCAAAGCCAGACGACTCCGAGCTTCATCCACTTTCTTGTTACCAAAGGAACTTTCCATAATATAGAGTTCCCCTAAGTTAGATGCTCAGAAAACTTGCCCCTTGGATATTGGTTAAATAAATCTGGGAAACAGTGCATTAAAGAAAGGTACACAGGATTCTTTATTGGTGTGCTTCTCACTGTCTTCAATATGCTACTATGAGCTAATATACACTCCTCGATGACCACACTTTGCAGCACTGTTCAAACTTACCCATAGACTGGTAGTCTTTAGAACACATTTTTGGGAATAGGATGCCCTAGAGCACAGAATTCACACAAGCCTTCCAAACCAACTGTTTTCTTTCAAGTTTGGGGGAGGCACCTTTTCTGTTGTATAAAATGAGGTTCACTTGTACAGTATCCCAGGTGTCCCCTGAAGTCAGATAATGTCAACACTGCCCAGTGTATCTTAACATAGCCAAAAACTTTTTATTTTAAAGGAGAAATGGAAACCAAAGCTCAGACAGCTAAGTGCTTAGGACTCCCTGTTTCACTGCCCATCCAAACTCCTCCCCAAAACGCAGTCCAGTTACAATGCTCCCCCTCCCCCAGGGCTGTGGGTCCCCTCCTTTGCAGTCTAAGCTCCTTAGCAGCAGGGACCACACCTGAAAGTCTAATATAAACACGCTGGAGAGGTATCACTGACTCCGTGACCTTAAGCCGGTCACACCACCTCCAGCCTGCAAACTGGAGACAATAAAAATCCCTTTCCTGCTTCACAGGACAGCTGTGAAGATCAATGTGGTGAGATGTGAAAAGCTGCACACTGGGGAATGTGGAGTCCTGAGTGCTGGGCAGAAAGAAATCAGGAGCAGCCACTTGGTGTCTACACTCTTCCCCTGCACACGGAACATGGCACTTTCTAAGCCTCCCCCTTGGAAACTGAGGCTCAGAAAGGTCCAGCAACTCCTCCAGGATCACAGGAGCCTCCCGCCTCCCAGCCCTGTGCCCTCCCCACCTTCCCTGCGGCTCTGTCTCCCCAGTTGCTCCCCAGGCACTTCTCCCCCCATCTCTTCCCTCAGCAACCAGGGCACCCAGGGAGCTCCCCCTTCTCAGCTCCTGTGGGCATCTTTTAGACCCAAGCTTGTTCACCCACCTTCTTCTCCTCCTCCTGCTCTTCAACCCCAAATGCTTCTCGGAACCCCTCCAACACCCCCAGATTCTCTCCAGGCCCTTCCTGATCCCTCTCACGCACTTCCCTCTACCATTAGCTCCTTCCACTTAGGACACAGCCCGCCACACAACACCTCCCTTCCTTTCTTCCTCACATGCCCAGTGAGAAGCTCCAGCTCCAGGGTTGGAAAAAGTAAAATCTTCTCATCAGCCAAGAGAATAAAGCCAAAACTCAGCGGACGTAAATGTTAAGGAAATAGATGCAATGCCTTTTTAGCATGCTTTCCAGATGTGAAATCACCTCAGTTCATCTTAAAACACACACACAAAAAAACCTGTGGTTGGCTCATAAAACTACCCAGTTTGTTCCTTTGGAAAGTTCTCTTTCAGCAACTTTGAGCGTGGAGGCCAAGGTCATGGGGCCAGGAAAAGCCAGGTCCCAATGCCCTTCAGCTTCTTAAACCATTGCTCTCCAGGCTTTAGGATAGAGCAGGCAAGAAGCAGCAAGTTCCTAACCCCTGCAAGAACCAGTGGGCCCCACAGTCCACTCCAACACGCTGTCCCGAGTGGCCCAGGCCAAGGAGACATGACGGGGTTCTCCTTCCCAGACCTATGAAGGCATCCAGGTTCCCTGGCCTGGGAGCACCTATGGCTTCTGGGCTGAGAGGCCTGGAGAACAGGTGCCATGCACAAGGGTGGAACCCACCAGAACCCATCAAGGATGTGATACAAACCCCTTCCTCTTGCAGTCACAATACAAAAGCACCAAGAGAACCCAAAGCTTAGGTTGTCGAAGAGTGGTACATCAAATGTTACAATCATCACACAAAAAAGGAAGTCAGCCATAGGGGTGTGTCACATTGCAATTAAAGGGGGGGGGGGCAAAATAAAAATGCACATCCTAAATGCCTCAATTTTTCCAACTCTTAAAGTCCTTGGGAAAAGCTATTTCTTCTCTTCTCAGAAAGGTTCCAATTTCTCAGACAGTTGTCACACCTTCCCCCCCTCACCAGGATGGGGCCCCCTTACCTGGCTGCAAAGCCGGGGGCTTCTCCAGTCTCCGTTCTGGTATCTTCGGGGTGGGTCTCCAAGGAAGGCAAGGAGTCGTCTTCACCCTGGGTCTCGGGCTCACTTGTCTCACCAACCCCCAGCTCCCTGGCCTCCAAAGGGTCTCTGGCCTCCAGGCTGGGGGACAAGGCCCCGTTGTTCCTGAGGCCAGGCTGTGGGCACTGGCTGACCTCTCCCACCCCATGCTCCCGGGCTTGACCCAGGTCCCGGGAGAGCTCCACATCCCGGAGCCCCAGGTCCTGGGCCCAGTCCATCTGCCCCACCCCACATCCCCGGGGCTCAAGGGAATCTCCAGACTCGCGATCACAGGACACCTCCAAATTCCTCAGGCCCAGGTTGGAGCCCCAGTCCACGTGGCCCACCCCGAGCTCTCTGGGCTTTCCAGGGCTACAGCCCAGCCCCGGGTCCATGTTTCTCAGCCCGAGGTCAGCTGTCCAGTCTGCCTGTCCAACTCCAAGTTCCCGGGACTTAAGGAACTCTCCAGCTTGCACAGCAGACCAGTTGGTCTGCCCCACGCCACTCTCTCTGGCCTGGCTGTGGTCTCCAACCTCCCCAGCCCCAGCCAAATCTCTGCTCCTGGCTCCGACATCAGAAGTCCAGTTCTTCTCCCCAACTCCAATCCCCCTGGGCTCTTCGGACCCTCCAGTCTCCAGATGGCTAGCCCGGCCCATTTCCGCCAAGCCCATGTGGGCAGACCAGATATCCTCCCTGGCCTCATGTGAGCCCCCAGAACCCACACAGCTGGGCACTTCCAGGTTCCTGAGGCCCAGATGGTCCGCCCAGTCCACCGTGGTCTTCCCAGGAGGCACAACGTGGCCATTTCCCAACTTGCTGGAAGGGCTCGGGTCAGCACCGCTCACCCTGTCGTCGCCAATGATGCCAAACTCATGGCTCCTCTCCGAGTCATCAACGCAGAAGTCGCTGTTCCAGTCTCGCTGCCCCAGGCCCAATGTCCCTTCATGCTGGGGGGTGACATGGAGGCTGAACCCACTAGCCCAGCCTTGCTTCCCCGTCTCCCCATCTCCTGGGTCAGCACTGCCAGGGCTCTGGGCCCCTGCCTGCCACCTGCCCTGCAGCCCTCCACCCTCCTGACTGGCGCTGTTGCCTTGCCAATTGTTTTGGTCTCTCTGCCCGGGTGCCCCATCCGGCGGATGAGGGGTGCTGGGGCTCAACAAGCCCCCCAGGTCTCGCCCTTCCAGCTGGCCTGCATCCCTGCTGGCCTCGCCAAGGCTATCCCCCCCACCCGGAACCTTCTTCTCAAACTCTTGGTCCTGCCGCTGGGCTTCCTCGCGGCTGAACACAGCGCCCAGCCCTCTCATGCCGAAGCCTCTGTCTGGGAAGCTGCTGCTCCCACGACAGTCGCTCATCCAGGCACTCGGGTTCCCGAGCCCCCTGTCCTGCGTCTCTGCCTCCTGGCTGCCGGCGGTGCCAAGGGGGGGAGCTCTCTTCTCAAACTCCCAATCCTGTTCGTCTGCATCCCGGCCAAGGTCCCTCATCCCCAGTTCTCGGCCCTGCTCACTGGCATCCTGGCTGGTGTAAGCTCCCAGAGAATCTCTCTTCCCAAACTCCCAGTCCCGAAGGCTCGCATCCCGACTGCCAAAGGCACCCAGGGAATCTCTCTTCCCGAATTCCTGGTCCTGGAGGATCGTATCCCGACTGCCATAAGTGCCCAGGGAATCTCTCTTCCCCAATTCCTGGTCTTGGAGGCTTGCATCCTGACTGCCATAGGTGCCCAGGGAATCGCCCTTCCCCAATTCCTGGTCCTGGAAGCTCGCATCCCGACTGCCATAGGTGCCCAGAGAATCTCTCTTCCCGAATTCCTGGTCCTGGAGGCTTGCATCCCGACTGCTATAGGTGCTCAGTGAATCCCTTTTCCCAAATCCCTGGTCCTGGAGGCTCACATCACGACTGCTGTAAGGACCCAGCGAATCTCTCTTCCCGAATTCCTGGTCCTGGAGGCTCACATCCCGGCTGCCGTAGGCAGTCAAGGAATCTCGTTTCCCAAATTCCCGGTCCTGGAGTTCTGCATCCTGGCTGGAGTAAGGGCCCTGGGAATCCCTCTTTCCGAACTCCCAGTCCTGTATTTCAGCCTCCTGGAGCCAGCTCGACTTTCCAACTACCCGATCCTGGGCCGGGAGACCCCCCAGGGCAGAGGCTTCACTCGGGTCTCCACTGCCGATGGCAGGCATGCTGGCCCACTCCCGGGGGCTCCCTTCCCCTGCTCCTTGCCCATACTTGCTGGCCCAGTCACTCCCTCCACGCCCTGGGTCTCCTCTAGGGCTTGTGCCCCCCAAGCCATAGTCTTGAGAGGTGTCCTGAGACCAGCCGGAAGAGCTGAAACTGCTGGGAGGTGGGTCCACTGCAATCCCAAATTCACTCTGCAGATCTTTGCGGGCCCAGCCAAGGAGTCCCTGGAAATCAAAAGAAAAAAAAAAAAAAAGAGGCAAAGAAACAGTGCTTAGTCAGTCAGGATGGAAGTAGATCCAGAATGAGAGCCCTGCCTCATGCCCGGGAGCTCCACTTAGGCGTCAAAAAGCCTAGGTTTGGATCCTAGCTAAGTGACCTTGAGAAAATCACTTAACTGCTCTGGGACCTCAACTTTAAAGGAGGAAATCTCCTGCCGCATGGAGGTGGAACAAGGGAGGATTAAATGAGTCCATTTAAGCCAAGTACTTAGTTAGCTTAGTGCCTGGCACGCAGTGGGCACTCAGTCGATGAAACCTTGTCATGTTTACAGCCATTGGGCAATACCTGGCTAAAGGACTGCCTGGAGCAGTGGTCTCCACATGGGGATGGGGGAGGTGTAATTAGGGGAGACACAGAGATCCCTGCAACCCCCTTTCCAAGGCAAGATCCCAACACCTGCCCATGAGGTCCCAGGCCCTTCCTTCCTAAGGAAAGTGCCCCCCACCCCACCCTAGCCCCACCCCCGCCTCAACCCGGCCCTCCTGCTTAGTCCTCTCCAGGAAGACCGCTCACTTCCACCCTGGGGAAAGCAGGAGGGGCAGGCTCTGGGACAGGGCAAGACTCTGCCAGGGCTCCCTGCACACCCCACCCCCTCTCCCTGACTCACCCCCGAGCATGGGCGAACCCTGGGCTCAGGGCTGCGAAGCCGGCCAGCCTCGTCCCGCAGCGCCGCGTTGGCCAGCAGCCGCTCCAGGATGGACATGCTCGTCTCCCTGACCCCACGCTGGGCCATGGCCCCCGCCTGCCACCCGCCCCGGGGCTGCTGGGTGCGGCGGGTGCCGGGACAGGGCTGGGCCGCTCCCTCGTCCAGACCTGTCCGACGGCTCGGCTCTGGCTGCCCGCTGGCCCGCCCTGGCCCTGCTCCCTGTGGAGCAGCTGCAGCTCTGGCGGCCCCGCCCAGAAGCCAGTTGAGTCACCCACATCCCGGGACAGACACACCTACTGCAGGAGCCAGCTCGGCCTTAACCCCTTCCTGCTCCTCCTCCTCCTCCCCTGCTGAGCCCACCCCCTTACTCCTGGCCTCCAGCCCCGCCCCCAGGCCAGCCTTGGCAAATCAATTTCAAAAGCCACCTGGGCCCTCACCCTTAACCTTAAACTCAGATGCCACCTGGCAGGAGAAAGGGTGCTGGGCCGGGGACAGAACAAGAGCTCTGAGCCACTAACTGGCTGGGTGACTCTGCAGAAGCCTCTGTCCCCGCTGAGCCTCACGTATCATTAAAGCCAACACTTAGCAAGCATTTAGAATGAGCCACGCTCTACTCTAAATATTCGATCCGTACTAGACTCATTTACTCCTTGCAATCACCCTGGGAGAGACCCAACTGACAGATGTGGAAACTGAGGCACAGGGTGAAAAAGTAACCCGTGTCAGGTCACATCTGGACAAATGAACAGCAGAGCCAGGATGTGAACCCAGGCTGGCTGGTTCCAGAGCGTGTGCTCTAAGTCGCTATGCTATTCTGCCTTTTGCGATATTAGACTGAACAGTTACTCAACACTGCCCATCACACCAAATGTCTTGCACATCTTTTTACCCTTAGTACAACTCTTAAGAGGCAAGTACTGCTACCATCAAAGGACTCTGAGGCTTAGAGCTTAAGGTACATTCCCAAAACCTCATAGCTGACAAATGCTGGAGTCAGGAAGCGAACTCCCACTAAACCCTAATCATACTGCTGCCTCCAGGCACCTCTGCTCTGCCAGCTTTGCCAGACCACTGAGCTACGAGGTGCAGGTCACCAGCTGCCTTGCTCACCACTGTATCCCCAGCTCCTGACACATACTCTCCACATTGAAAGAAAGAAGCCCACCCAAGCCCTGGCCTCCACCCCCGGAGGGCCCTCACCTCGGAGCAGGCGCTGGGGGTCTGTGTGTCCTTCAGCTCAGGTCCAGCTGCCCGCCTTGAACTGCCAGCGCAGGGTGGCGGCGAAGCCAGGAGGTCGTCCAGCCAGCGGGAGCTAGCTTTGGGACCCACAGGCTTGGGGGATACCCTACAGGGGTCTTGGGCCCCCGTCCTGGGTTGGGTGGTCTCGGCCTGGGCCAGGGTCATGGCCTCCTCCTCGGCAGCCAGCGCCTGCCCAGGGTCAGGGCCATTGGCAAAGAGGACACAGGGCTGGTCAGGGGGTGCTGGCTGCTGCTGCCCCAGGACTGGCTCCAGGATGGGCAGCGCTGCCTCCCTTGTGACCGCAGGGAGAGGGGACTCCTGCCCGGCCAGGGGCTCCTGCTCAGCGTGCCTCTCCTCTGCCTGCCACAGAGGGCCCCCCATCGCAGGCAGGGGCTCAAGGGGAACAGCCGGCGACTGTGGTTGGCTCTCTCCATTGCCCTTTAGGGTTGGGGAGGCACCAGGGTCGCCACTCTGCACCTGGGAGCTAGGCCCTCCTGGCCTCTCTGGAGCTGACCGGGTCCCTTGCTCAGAAATTCCTTCTTCGAACACAGCCAAGTCACTGGCCTCAGCAGCCTCAGTGGCCTCAGAGGCTTCGGTGATGGGGGAGGGGGGTGGGGAGTCCAGACGCCACATGCCCAGGCCCGAGGGCCTCGCCGGGAAGGTCCATTCAAAAGACTGCGATAAGCTCCAGTTAGACTCTGTCCCGCATCCAAAGGAATGGTCCAAGGCTGACTGGCTCCCCTGGGTCTGGGGCAGGGCAGCCAGTGAGCCCCCCAGCTTCTCCTGGTCCTGGCTGGGAGGCCGGAGCACGCCTTCAGAGAATCGGCGCTGAGCCAGACTGATGGGCCGGGGGTCTGCGTTCCCCTGGGCCACTGCCTCCGCCTGAGATGGAAACGTCCGAGGAATATCCAGCAACTCACCCGCCTCGATCAGAGGCTGGGGCGAGGGCACTGAGGGCTCCTCCGGGCTGTTGTGCCCTAAGACCTTCTCGAGGGGAGGGCTGCAGGGTCTCAGGGCCTCTGGGGTTCCCTCGGCAGGCAGCCCACAGCTTGGGGGGTGGCAGGAGCCCTCGGCAGGCAGGGCTGGACTTGGGGACACAGGAGTAGCAGGGAGGTGAGGAGAAGCCCCAGAAGCTGAAGGACTCGGGGCTTCTGGAAGCTGAGAGTGGCAGGGAGAGCTTCCATCCGGTGAATGAAGAAGGGGAGATTCGGGGACTGGGGCTGAGACTTTGGCAGGGAGGCCTGGGCTGGCAGGGCCAGGACTCGAGGGGACCCAGGGCTGGGGAACCTGCAAGAGAAAAGTCAAGAGCCATCACTCACCCCTCAGCTGGATGGGGGAAGCCCCCATCAACTCCACATAGACCCCAGGTCAGCTGCTCCCTCACCTCTCACCCCACAGACCAGGAAAAGGACACTGGAGCTTACAGAGAGGGCTGGAAGAAGCTCCAAAGATGGTTTAGGGCAGGGGTCCTAAAACTTAGGGTCACAGGCCTCTCTTTTAGGCCACTTCAACCTGAAAATACACATTGCCTTATTCTCATGGTCTCGTTCACACCACTTCATACAAAGCCCATCCAAGGATACCCTAAGAGTTCATGGTTCATAGGTCAAGAACACTTGCTTTAGGAAAAAGGAAAACTGTACATTATGACCTCCTGGGCACACAGGGTGGTTGCCACAGAGCAGGATGCTAAGCTTGGGGCAGCTCAAGGCCAGCTCCCAGCAGTGTCTACAGTGGGCAGGTGTGGAGCCCCCAACACTACTATGTGTCCACAGCTCCCAACGCTACCCAAGGAAGCAGAAAGGTCTTGGGACTTAGGCAAAGGCCACTGGGGGTCATGAAAAGCACCCATCTTGGAGTCACCCAGCACTGCCTCCTGCAAGCCATAGGCCCTCCTGTTCGGTGGGCTCCCTGAGCCTCACTTCCCCATCTGTAAACTGGGGCTGACGGCCACGTCTACCCCACAGAGTTAGGTGAGGATTATGTAAAAGTGTGCACACAGCCTCTCAGCACAGGGTGGAAACTGTGGGAAGATGCAGGGCAGGGGTAGGGAGAAGATGCGGGGGACAGAAGGGGGCCAAGGGGCACTGAGCACCTGGCATTCCCTGACCGCTCCACTCTGCTGACCCCAATGAAGTGAGTCTTGCTCTACCAGACCTCAGCCCAGCCCCAAGGCCACGCTCCCCTGCTGCCCTCTCCAATGGGACTGTGTTTTCTCATGTCATCACCCCAGCCTCCGGGCAGGGGAAGGGGTCCAGCTTTTTTCTCAGGGCCCCCTTCATTCCTTCCAGCCTCCTTCTCTCTACAACAGTATAGATTTGAAGCTCAATCTACACCACGTGCACCTCTCCTTGCTGAAGTCTTCTACAGACCCCCCGTCATTCCTCTCATTCCTCAGAAACTTTAGCTCCTGGCTCTCTGCAATGCTCCCCAACGCCGCTCCTGTTAAAATTCTTAGTGATGTCAACAGCCACTCAGGATCCCTTCCAATACCATGGCTTTCTGGTCCTTGACCTACTTTCCCACAATGATTTTGGGGCCCACACTCTCTCAGGGCCATACCCTAGACCTTGTCCTCAACAATAACCACAACCTCTCCATAATTTCCCAGTGTCCAGCTCACCCACCCACTCTTTCTACTTCCCCAACACCCTCAACTCTTCAGCTCCTCTGGGAAATTCAGTCCGCTAATCCAGCTTCCTTTGCACTGTCCTCTGTTCCCCACATGCCCTAACCTCCCTTTTCACCACCACTAAAGTCATTTTTTGGCACAATCCTCAACTCCCTCACTCCCTTCATCATGCTGCTTAGATGCAGCTCCCCATCTACCCTAAACCAGCGAGAAAGCAAGCGGGGGCGGCGAGAGGAAGTCATGCAACCACAATGGCCAGTCTCACTTCAGATTCACGACCACTGACAACCACCGACCTTGAACAGGCCCTGGAGCTACCCAGTGATCCTACTACAGTCCCTCCTTTCTGTCACCTCCCACTTTCCCAGACGTCCCAGCTTCTCTCCTCGCCTCAAAGCTCCAACACCTCCTCCCACCCTCTTTCTCACCCAGCTGATGGCCTCACTTCCCGTCCCCTGGGAACACAAGCACCCAAGAGAACGGCCACCCCCCTGCACCTTCACACCACCTCCCACCTGCACCCGGGCCCAGGCACTCGGCCTCCCCTTTCACAACCACACTCCTAGCTAAAGCCAGCCTCTGCTCTCTCACCACATCGATTTTTCCCTCTTGCTGGATCATTTCCATCAGGCTACCAGCTGCTCTAATTTCTCATATTGAAAAAAACACCAAAACCAAAACCAAACACAAACCACTCTTCGGACCCCACATCTCCCTCCTGCCATCACCCATTTTCTCAAAAGCACTGTCTGTGTTCACTATCTACAGTCCCTGGTCCCATTCTCTCAAGCCCACTCCAAATAGGCTTCTTCCTCCACCTCACCACTGACACTACTCTAGTAGCCGTCACCCATGACCCCCACGCAGCTAAACCCAGTCTTCACTGCTCACCTTGACCCGTCAGCAGCATGTGACATGCCGACTGCACCCTCCCCCATAACGCTGTCCTCCTTGGCCACCAGGACTCAACCCTCGCCTCACTGTTGCTCCTTCCCAGTCTCCTCGCAGATGCTTTCTGGGGTCCCCAACCTTCTAATCCTGGAGTCCCAAGGGCCTCTGCCCTTCTGTACCTTCACCCACCCCCTTGAGGACTATAGCCAGCCTTAAAGCTTTTTACCTTTTACCACCTTCTGTATGCTGACAATTCCCACGTTTCCCTCTCTAGCTCATGCCGATCTCCTGAACTCCAGACCTTGATATCCAACTGTCCACTCAAAATTTCCAAACAGATGTCTGAAAGGCATCCCAAACTCAACAACTCCAAAAGCTAGCTCCTCAAATCTCTCCTCACCAACCCCCCATCCTACCCCACCCTGAGAATTCCCCATCTCAGGAAATGGAAACCTCATTCTTCCGGTGCCTCAGGCCAAAGCCCTGGAGACATCCCTGATTCCACACGTTTTCTCCTCCCACATCAATCCAGCTGCAAATCCTGTTTGCTCCAACTTCAAACTACATCCAGGATCAACCACTTCTCACTTCCTTCACGGCAGGCCAACTCCCAGGTCCAACACAGCATCATCTCTCACCTGGATGATTCCAACAGCCTCTTACCTGGCTGCTGCTCTTATGCCCCTATACTTCATTCAGAAGACAACAGGCAAGGACATGCTTTAAAACTAAGCCAGCTCATGTCGGTCCTCTCCTCCAAACCCTACAATGTCTTCCTCCCTCCCACTCAAAGCAAAGCCCTCATGGAAGCCTACAAGGATCAATACAATCCAGCCATCACCTCTCAGTCCCTATCTCGTACCCAAATCCTCCTCCCTAACTGCAATCCAGATGTCGCACTTCCATGCCAGGAAGACACCAAGGCCTTTGCACTTGCAGTTCCCTCTGCCCAGAATGTTGTTCCTGAACATCCTCCCGAATCACTCCCTTGCCTTCTTCAAATGTCACCTTCTCAGGGAGGCCTGCCCCCAACCACCTCGCCCCAGCACTGTCCACCTTTATGGGTACTCCTGGCACGTGTCTGACATGCCACTCGCCTGCCAGTTTGCGTGATGCCAGGGTTTATGCCAGCCTCCTCCAATTTGGAGGTGAGCTCCCTGTCTGCAACCTCCCCTGCACACAGCTCCCAACAGGCACTTGGGAAACATTTGCTGGATGGATGAATAAATGGAGTCAGCTCTCATCGCAAGGAGACGGGCAACCCAGCTAACCAAGGCTCTCTGAAGGACGTCTGTCCTTCACATCATTATATCAGGTAATCCTTATGTCATTTACTGCAGAAGGCCTACTAACAGGGCCTTCTATCTTGAGGTTTCACAGGAATGAAGTTAGTTAACATTCCAGGGACATGCCTGGCACACAGTAGGTACTTCATAAATGTCCAATGTCATGATTACTACCGCTACTTTTCATAATGATGAGCAGCTTCATGGTCTGAACCACATGTAGCACCTTGGGGATGAGAGAGCACTGGCTTGAGATGAGAAGTCTGGGCCCTACTCTGACAGCAATGTGCTGAGCAACCCTGGGCAAGTCACCTCCTCCGTGGGGGTCTCAGTTTCCCCATCTGAACTATAAGGAGGGTGGAACACATGACTGGTCCGGCTCTAAAATGCTACAACTCGGATTTGTAACAGAAGGGTAACTCACGTCGGCAGGTTGCTCAGAGCTGGCTGGCCGAGCCAGGTCCCCATTGAAGGCCAGGTTGGAACGGGGGCTCCTGCAAGGGAGAAAGACAGGAAATGAAGACGCAGAATACCAAAGCCTATTAGAGTGAAGAAGGGGAAAGGGCTGATCAGTCTCTAAGACCTTAACAGACCCCAAAGGCTAAACACCCCCAGGCATTTACCCCCAGGCTAAACACCCCAGGCACTACTGGCCTTTGCCCAAAACCATCCAGTTTCCACTGAGAAATTGCCCCAGGGGATAGTGCCTAGCCTCCATCTGAGCAGAAAGGGTTAAATTCCTCAGCTCCTTTCAGGAGAGCATTCTGCAAGCTCCTCAAGGGTCCCTAAAAACATAACTCCTTTCCCCCAACCCAGAAGGAGTTAAGGCTCTCATCCAGCCAGGGAGAGTACAGCTGGTCCAGTCCGCCCTGCCAGTAGTTCTCTAAGGATTGCAGAGGGGAGGAGAAGGAGGAAGAGTGATTTTCCAAGGTTGAAGCTGTTCCTCTAAAGCAATGCTCAGAGCAAGGGAGGGAAGGAGGAGGGTGGAACCCAGCCTGGGCAGGGGTGAGACCTCCCGGGTGCCCTGATCTGGGACACAGAATGGGTTAACTCCAAGGCCTGCCTCCAGGTACTTTCAGGTGAGAAAAGGGCAAGGCTGGTGGGCAGGGCAGGGCAGGGCAGGGGCCTGCAGCTTCCTGCCCAGCCCATTAGCCTTTCCCTTTCCAGCAGGGGGAGGGAGGATTGGGAGCTTCTGGGCCTCAAGCAGAACTCTCCCTGCCTTGGGGGAGGCCTCCATGCTGACGGCTTCCCAGGCCCCCTCTGCCTCTTCCTCCAATGCCCTGTGCTCACCACCCCAAAGGGCACCATGTGGCCAGCCTTTCTTTACACCTGCACCAACAATGACGGTGTAGGAAGTGTGTGAAGCGCAACAGTCTCCGTCCCAGCCATCCTTTCTGTGCATTCACAGTACCCGGGCTCAGAAGCAAAGTGTAAGGTGTTTGCATGTCTTATCTCTCCCACTGGACCCCTCCTATTCACCTGGCTACACCCCCAGCCCTAGGACCTGGCAGTTCAGAACATCAAATAGACCTGAGGTCAAATCCCAGCTCTTGGATTCAGAGCCTCAACTGCTTCGTCTCGTAACTGGGTCTAACATTCTCTTCACCAAACACCACAGCTGTGGATTAAATGAGGCGATATTTGCAAAATACCTATCTCGGGTGCCTGGCTCTCAATATATGTAGGAACTAAAACTAACATTCCATTCTGTACATGTGAACTCTCTACTATCAACATGTTTCAGCTTTGAAATCAGAATCGCAGTTGTAAAACCAATATCATGATAAAGCTGTCTGTCAGGAAAACGCTGCGAGACTGAGCCAAGGTTCTGCGTGCACTCACGGCACATACTAACCTAAAGGTGAAGGTCATAGCCCCCACAGATGGGGTCACCTGCTGTGTCTTCAGCCCCCTGACCTCCAGGCTACAAAACATCCCGCCTCCCACCCCTCACCTCTCCTCGGGGGTCTTGCTGTGCTCTTCCTGGCACTCCCTTGGAGACTTGGCTGGTGCCTCCTGGGACCACATCCTGGAGAGGCTCCCACCATCCTCATCGCGGGGACTGGTGGCCACACCGTAGGTCCTCGGGCCGTAGCGTGAGCTCCCATCATGGTTGAAGGTGAGGCGGGAGCCCCAGAGGCGGTCGGGGCTGGCAGGGACCTCCTTCCACGGCTGCTCCATCTTGGCCAGGATCTCTTCCACCGTGGCGGCTGCAAAGCGCTCCGAAGCCGGGCGGAAGGGGGCAGGGGCCTTCCGCACGCCCCCTGGGGCGGCGCATCGAGCTGGAGGTGTTAAAGGGGGCACCTCCTCTTTCCCGGTCTCTTGGGGGGCTTCTCCTCCAGTGGGGGGCTCAGCCGTCGGCCTTGGTGCAAAGGGAAGGGGACGCTTGCTGCCGCCGTAGGGCTGGGGTCCGGCCAGCATGTTCATCTTCCGGGCAGAAGGCAGTTCAGCCAGGGGACCCCGGGGGGGCCGAGGACCGACAGGCACCAGCAGGCTAGGCTTGGCAGGCAGGGCTGGCTTGGCAGGCAGGGCCCGGGGTTTCGGCTTGACTGGGGGTTTGGCCCGAGGGTCACCTACCAAAAGAAAGTGGGGGAGGCTGTCAGAAGAGCCAGGCAGAACTTCCTGCATTTCTCATTCCGCCTCATCTCCTACCCACCCCAATCTCAGAATGTTCACATCCTCCTCACAGAAGTTAAATGCTACCTCTTCCATGAAGACCTCCTTGATTCCCCACATGCAACCCAGAAGCATCTTCTGTCTCCTCCAAACTCCCAAATTATTTAGCCAATTCCCTTTATAAGCTAAAGCTATTTAAAAGCCCACTGGTCCCTCAATTCTCCTTGCACCCTATTTGGCACCTAGGACAAGTTCTTATCAAATGAATTAAAGAATGAATGAGTGAACAAGCAAACAGGCCAATAAACAAATGCCTTCCTGCCCACATCAAACAGTCAGCCTACCATCTCCTCAGTCTAGTCCTCCCCCTCGTACACTATTTACTCTGCTATCACCCACAGTAAACTTTTTATCCCAGCTGGGCTTCCCCATCCCCGGTAACCCCCAGGCCACCTCCCCACCATCATCCAGTGTGTGACCGGGAATGCAAACTTATTATTGACCTAACCCAAACAGAAGTAAATCTGCTACAGAGAAAAAAACAAGACCAGAAACAGAAACCTACCTTCTATACAAGGCGT
Organism: Bradypus variegatus; assembly: GCA_004027775.1. NCBI lineage: Eukaryota > Metazoa > Chordata > Mammalia > Pilosa > Bradypodidae > Bradypus > Bradypus variegatus. Next base: position 3,114 of record PVKY010002864.1, on the reverse strand, counting down.
TCTAATGCCAAATAAAAGACCTCGGAATTACTCATGGCCCTTCTAACAGAATCCTGTATCACCCTCATTCGGCTCAGTTTAAGAAAGGAGTCTAGACAGGGAGCCAGGAGGCGGGGTTCAAACCCCACACAGGAGCACTCCATGTCTCCCTTCTGGGCCACAGGAAGACATGCCAAGACCCCTGTCTGCTCATACCTGCTGGGGCTCTGCGGACCTCAAACAGTCCCAGAGCTGAGAGCCTTTCAAACTTGACCTGCACACCCGCAGGACTCCTTCCTTCCCTCACTCCTACCTCAATCATCACTAGCCCCCCAATCCCCCAAGACAGAGTGGGAGGAGCAGCCTCTGCCTCCCTCACCCTCCTCCCCAGCCACCCGCTCCACCCTGCCACCCTGCACCCACCGGTACCTGGCTCGGAGCCAGCAGGCGCCAGCTCCTCCTCCATCTCCCGGGGCGGTGGGGAAGCCATGGCTGTGCTTTCCCTGAGAGCAGACACTTCGTCACATGCGGCAGGCCCTGCAAGAGGGTTAAGAAACGGGAGCGTGAGCTGAGGTGACAGAAGACCCAGGAAAAGGGCGAGGAGGAGAAAGAAGGAAAAAGAGTTAGGCGTTGGCAGTAGGCTTAGCCGAGGGAACCCCCTGCTTCCAGGAGACGGCTGAGTGTGGGACAGAGGGGGGCCTTTAGAGGAGGGGGAGTGAGGTCAAGGGAGGTCCCCAGCAGCCACGTCCTCCACTCTTCCCAGATAACTCCCTAAACTTGCCTCCTAACCCCAAAGTCCCAGAGTTTCAGGGACCCACCCACTGCTCCCTCCTCTGGCAAGTTCTCCAAGACACCCCACTTACTGTTCCCAAGGCACCCCTTGGGTCCCGCTGCCCCACTGGAGATACCCACCCAGGCAGAGCAAAAGGGCTGCAAAGTCTGAAGTCTGTGAATCACCTCAGGGAGACGGGAAAAACCCGCTCCTCCCCAACCTGGGGCTCCACCCCACCGCCGGCCTCCCCCTTCCCGTGCACCCTCCTTCCAGCAGCTGGGAGTGGTTCCCTCCCCCTCACCCCCTCCTTCCACATCCCTGCCCCAATCCCGCCTCCCTCAGAGCTGTCTCATCCAAACACGGAAAAATAAGGAATAAAAAGTAAACATCTGGAATACATTTTTTTTTCTTTAATTTCTCAATCGCTTTGGCTTCAGCTTGGAATTTGATGAGGTAAAGCCAGGGCCTAGTCCTGTTGCCATAGCAATGGCCTCCCACTGGATTTCCAGAGCCTTGCCAAGAGGAAGGAGAATGGGACAGGGCTTGAGAACATCCGGGGGGTGGGGTGGCTTAGGAGAAAAGCTCCCTGGGGTTCCCCCTTCTAGGGACAGGGTGGGACAGTCACAGCCAAGGAAAAGATAGTATGTGGGCCTCTCACCAGCCCAGGGTTGGCATGAAGGGGTCTTGAGGGGAGCAGAAGAAACCTGACCGCATGGTGCAGCTCCATAGCAGAAGCCACACGGGTTACCCTTCTCCAAACCTGTAACAGCAGCTGTGGGGTCTGACAGACCAGGTTCAAATGGCGCCTGGTTCCACCACTTGCTAGCTGCGTGACCTTGGGCAGTTTGCCTCCTTCTCTAAGCCTCAATTTCCCTATCTCAAAAAATGGGCTATTAAGGCTCTCGGGAGGTTTATGTGAGATAATGTTTGCAAACTGCTTAGCACAATGCACTAGTACGCAGTGGCCAATAAAAGTTGGCCATTTTACTCTTATTCCATTCACCATGTCACCAATGAGCTAACACCCTTGGGAACCATCTCCCCAGACCCCAGGCTGCCAGCATTCCCAGACCATTCCCTCACTCCCACATGCCCGCCCAGGCCATGTCACCTGTTCTCCAGACACTCACCACCTCCTCAGTTCTCATCCCACCCACAAGAGCCCCCCGGCACTCCACCCTGGTGCTCAGAGCCTTGCCCCTCTGTTCAAAACGAAAGGGGGTGGTTCTATCATCTGGTACAGGCAGTCTGTGGGGACAACCCAACACTTCCCCACCTGCAAGGAGCATGGCTTCCCTCAGACAGATCCCTCCCACGGGTCTAGGAAGAGACCCCCAAATACTAAGAAGGGTTCTCTGGTGCCCAACCTTTGCCAAACCCACCCTGCCCACTTTTAGCACTGCCCCAGCTTGCTTCAGAGAAGGGAGAGGGTGTGAGAAGGGTAGAGAGGAACCCAGGACTGCCAATGGGTCAGTCAGTCAACAAGCACCCAGGACAGCCCACAGAGGCTGGGAGAATAGCTGTGCAGCCCCGCTGCCAAGTGCGCATGGGGGAGGGGCACGTGACAGAAAAAAATAAAATTTAAAAAACACGAGGCTGTTTCCTCGTCCTTGAACGTATTACAAAGGACATGGTGTGGGTGGTTACAAATGGGGACGAATTGGTGCGAAAACGACAAACCCTTTCAGATGGGGGCCTAATGGGCTCCTCTGGGGTGTGAGGGGCTGGCCCAGCTGGGGACCGGCCCGCAGCAGTTCGGAGGCCCCAGCCAGGGGGGCCGCAGGTGGCCAAGGCCCTGGTCCAGAAGCTGCAGAATCGCAGCGGCTGGGAGCAATCCCCACCCTCCCGAGTCCGGGGGAGACGAGCTGACCCGTGGGAGGGAAGGCCGCCAGAAGGGCTGGGGGATGTTGGGGGTTGGTGGTTACCGAGGAGCGTCAGCCCGAAGGAGACTCAGTGCGTGGGGGGAGGGGGAGGGCTCGCCTCTACAGACCATGGGATCTCCGGCCAGATCCCGGGCCAGAGAGAGGTCGGCAGGGACAGCGTGTAAACTGCTGGAGGAGGGAGGGCCATCGGAAAGACGGAACAGCCCAGGGCGAGGGGCCTTCTGGAGGGACCCAGTGGGGAGCTCTGGACACAGAGGGGGGCGGCGGCAGCCAAAGAGGAGGAGGAGCGGGCGGAGAAAGAGGAGGGGGCGGCAAAGGCGGAGGACCTGTGCGCGGGATGTGAAGCAGCCGGCGAGCAGACGACGGTCTGGGGACACAAACCGGGTGGGAGGCGGGCTGGGGCGGCCCGAGGCGTGCCCAGGGAGCTGGGGAAGAGGGTTAGAGCGGGCCCGGGGGAAAGGGGGAGATGGGGAGCGGGAG
>PVKY010002863.1:0-23713 GCA_004027775.1 Bradypus variegatus | reverse complement strand
TGTGTCCTGATGGGCGTGTCCTGATGGGCGTGTCCTGGTGTGGGTGTCTCCTGATGGGCGTGTCCTGATTGGCGTGTCCTGGTGCAGATGTGTCCTGGGGGGCTTGCTGGTGGAATTCACCCCAGCAAAGCAGCTTCCCCGGTGGCTTCCAGGCCCCTCCCGCCCAGTGGCCTAAGAGAGCAGCTCTCCATGCCCGATGCCTATTAGAGTCACCTGGGATTTTTTTTTTAATTGAGGTGAAATTCACATATCATAATAGTAACCATTTTAAAGTGTACAATTCAATGGCGTTTAGTACCTTCGTGGTGGTGTGCAGCCGCCACTTCTGTCTAGTTCCAAAGTGTTTTCATCACCCCACAAGGAACCCCTGGACTCTGTAGCAGTCACTCCCTTTTCCCCTGTCCCCCAGCCCCCGGCAACCAGGAATCTGCTTTCTGTCCCTGCGGATTTGACTATTCTGGACATTTCGTGTAAATGGAACCAGACGATAGGCGGCCTTTGTGTCTGGCTTCTCTCATGAGCACCATGTTTTGGAGGTTCATCTGTGTTGGAGCCGGTATCAGGACTTCACTCCTTTTCATGTCTGGATAATACTCCACTGTGGGGCTACACCTCGTTTTGCACGTCCATTCGTCCATTGATGGAATCTGGGCTGTTTTCGCCTCCTGACCGTGACTCATGCTGCTGTGAACATTCGGGTACAAGCACCTGAGCACCTGTTTTGAGTCTCTGGGGTATACACCAAAGGTGGGGTTGCTGAGTCAAGTGGTAATACTGTGCTTAGCTTTTTGAGGAACTGCCAGATACCTGGGGGGCTTTAAGCAAACGACTGATGCCCCGGCTCCACCTTAACCCCACTTAACCTGGATTTGTGGAGACAGACCTTGGGCATCGGTATTTTTGAAAGATGCCCTGTCAGTGGTGGTGGGCAGCCGGGGTCAAGAGCCGCTGCTCCGGAAGGAGGGAGAGATGTGGGCCTCCCTCTAACAGCCGCTTGGCCTGGTTTCCCCGAGGGACTCTTCAGCCCTGGCTGCTTCTTACCCGGCTTCATCTCACAATCCCCCCAGCTTGTGGAGGTGAACGACAGGGCCTGCACCGAAGCTCTGGAACGCTGGCCCCATGGAGCAGTCGGAAGGGAGAGGCCGGTGGGCAGTGGGTGGCAGGTGGCGGGGGAGCAGGTCCGGGAGCCGGTGGAGGGGGCAGGAGACGCTTGGCCACATGGCAGTTTGTGTTGTACGTTTCATGAGCGTAGGGAGGTTTATCCTGGGTGGAGCCAAGGAGTCCCCTTCAAGCATGGGTGGCATTCCAGGAGAAGGATTTTCCCTCAGTAGGGGTAGGAACATTCTAGAAATTTGAGGCCAGCAAGAGTGAGCTGCCTCTGGACCTGAGCCTGGCAGGGGAGGGACTGCGTGAGGCACAGCCAGCAGCGGGCTTGGGTCTTGGCTTTTGTCTTCAGCCTAGGCTGGGGTGGAGGCCCGTTCGCTGCTCACCTGTCAGCAGGTGGGTCAGGCCCTCTCCGCTGGATCTGGGCACGCCATACAGTGGCCCCGGATTTTCTCTCTGCACCTCAGTGATGTCTCTTGTCTCAGCATTGCTGGGGAGTTTGGGACACTTGTACTCTGCTCTCTGGAAGCTGATAGGGGTTTCTCGATTCAGGAGGAAGGACAGGCTGTTTCTACCAGGTGCTGGCTGGGACCCCCGAGCTCCCAGGGTAGGAGGCCAGGCAAGGCCCAGGGCGCAGAGGAGACCCTGAAGAAATGTCTGGGTTTCATTTTTCTCCTATTTGAGCAGTGATTTTGGGCTGCTTTTCTCTCTAGATTCACAATGGAGGTCTAAAAAGAACACTCAGTTCCAAAGAGCACCCTGCGCCTGGCGTCTTAGTGCCCGTCTCTGCTCCCTGTTCCACAGACTCCTTTTCCCTATGTTGTGTCTGTGTGTCCGTGTATGTGTTAAAATACACGTGACATAAATTTCTTACTGTAACCATTTGAAAGGGTGCGATCCAGTGTCATTTAGTACATTCACAGTGTCGTGCAACCATTACCTCTCTCCTTCCAGAACACTTTCGTCACCCCACAGAAACCCCAGGCCCATCGGCCGTCCCTCCCCAGCTCCCTCCCCAGCACCCGGCAACCGTGTGTCGGCGTTCTGTCTCTGTGGGTTTGGCTCCTCTGGATGTTCCTTATAAATGGGATCAGACAGTGTGTGACTTTAGCGCTGGCTTCTTTCACTAAGTATGTTTTCAGGTTCATCCACGTTATAGCATGCATCAGTGCTCGGCTCCTTTTCATGGCTGCGTGATATTCCGTTGACAGGTGGACCCTGTTTTGTTTATCTGATGACCGTCTGGGCTGTTTCTGCCTCCGTGAACAAGGTTTCGTCTGTACGCCTGTTTTTAGTTCTTCTGGGCATATTCATGGGAGTGGAACCGCTGGGTCAGCTGGAAATCCTGTATTAATTTTTTGAGGCACTGCCAAACTCTTTGTTTCTAAATACAGCTTATTTTTAAAATGGAAACAGAAAAAAGCTTAAAGAAGAAAATAGTCTCTCATGATACAGCCACCTACAAAGAACCCCCTGCTAACATTTTGGTCTATTTCCTCTCTATATTAAATGAATTAATATTTATAAAGTGCTTTTTTAAGTACTTTATTGGGTGCTTGGCACCCAGTAAGCACTAGAGGAGTGTTTAATGGATTGCTAAATTCCACTCCTCCCATGGACCGCTACCCTCTTTAATACATAATGAAGTTCATGCCATGAGCAGTTTGCGTCTGGCTTCGTCTCCCCTAACATTACCACACGGGCACTTTCCCATCGTTGAAAGTCCTGACCACATGGATTTGATGGCGCAATCCCAGCGAATGGTGCCCCACGGTGACGGCTCCTCTCCTTTGCGATCAGGCATCGGGGTGGGTTCCAGGGTTTCGCTGTTACAGACACGTCCCAGTGGACGTCCTTGGGCAGAAGCTCTCGTGGACTACTGCTCTGGGATCCGAGGCTGATCAGCAGCTGGAAGGGTCTTTGGGACTTGCTTGGAGCACTTAAATATGAGTCTCAGCCCCGGGAGGGAAAGGCCTGTGGGGTTCGGAGCTAAGAACGAAATGAGAAAATAGCTGTGAACACCAGGTGGGTTCTCGGCGGCCGGTGGGAGCTCAGGCCGGGCAGGAAGTTTCTCACTGGGCAGTCGAGGCTCCCCGCAGCCCCCCGGCCCTGCCAGAATCCTGAGCCCCGCGGCCCCCCGGGGGCTTTGTGTGGGCCGAGAAGGTGGGAGGGACAGAGGAGCACACACGAGTGCCCGGGATCCGGCCAGGCCCTGAGGGCAGGGCCCTTTCCCTGGCTGGTGCTGGGTGTCGTCTGCCTGTGGTTTGGCCACCATCCGCCTCCTCCTGGTCAATAAAAGCCAACCTCACGCACCCACGGCTGCCTTCGGGGAGCTGCTGACCTGGACCCATCTCACCCATCTGCCAGAGCACGGGGCAGGGGTGGCAGGGGAGGCCTGGGGCCCCAGCACGGGTCGAGACGCCCCCAGAGGCCGTGCCAGGGGATGCCGAGAGGGCCTCATCAGCAGGGACCGGCACCCCTCAGCGGATGCACGGGCAGGTGACCTTAGGCCCGGGTGCCAGGCAGTCCTGCAGACAATCTACCCTGAGCCCCTCATGACGTGCCTCCTTTGCTCCCTGCCCTGCCCCTCCCCCTCATCGCTCCATCCTCCCTCCCTTCCTCACTCTCACGTGCGACCCACCCGGGCCGGGGACCCACGGGCTGAGGGGTTCCAAGGTCGGGGTGCCACAGCCCAACCCACACAGATGGGGGACGAAGAAGAAGGAGCCTGAGTGGTGCTGGCACCGGGCAGGGGCCTTGGGCGGGGGGTGGGGGGAGTAGATACCCCAGGGGGGTGCCAGGCGGTTCACTGGGGTGCAGGAGGAAAATAGTAGGTCCATTTATATTTACTTGTATCTTTTAAATACCGTGTCCTTTGTTAATTTGCTTTTTTGCATGTGTTTTATAACGTTGGTAATGTATTTGCACGGTAGCGCCTGCCTGAAGGTTGTGAATCAGAAGCTGCGTCTATGTCTTGGGCAAGTACAGAGATTATTCTCACTTAGAGCGATTTAACCAAAAACCTTGGGAGTTCTTTGTCTCTGGTCTGAGTTGTAGCTTGATCTCCTCCGTCCTTCCTTCAGCAAATATTTATTGAGTTCCTGCTGTATACCCGGGACACTGGCCATGTAACAGGGAACAAAGCAAGCAGCTCGCCCTCGGGGAGCTTTGTGCACAATGAAGGGGGAAAGCACGGGGGAGCCTGATGCTCTGCGGGGTGGGTGAGGCTGCCTGCGGGAGAGGGGTCAGGGAAGGCTTCCCTGAGGAGGTGCCTTGGATCCCCATTTTGGGGTGCTCTGAGGCACAGGCAGGGAGAGGGGCCTACCCAGAGACCGTCTCGCCCCTCCTGCCCCCCACACCTCCTGCAGCCAGTCCGGAGGGCAGGCAGGACCCTGACAAGCAGGCGCCCCGACAAGGGTCTCCGTGGCGGGTGGGCCCTGCTCTGCCTCTGCCTCACGTGGTGTGCGACAAGCCACGGCCGTCCCCCAGCCTCGGTCCCTTTGTCTGCAGAACAGAAGTGGATTGCGGGGGCTCCTTGGCTCCTTGCTCTAACTTTTTGGGGCTCAGGGTGGCCATAAGCCACCCCACTTCCCTTGGACCCCAGCGGATTGAGAGTACCTGGGGCTGGAAGGAGACGCTGTACACTTAAGACACCCCCAGAAAACAGCCTCCCCCCTGCTGAGGGTGCCCCTCTCCCCGGAGGCTCTGCTGCCTCCTGCCTTTGTTTACCCATCAGGGTCCAGTCAGGAGAACAGCAGCTGCCCGGGTATCTGACAGACGGAAGGTAAGGCAGGGGGTCAGTCCCATGGGGGTGGCTGGGCCGAGGACAGAGGCCATGGACGTGGGACGCTGCCCGCTGCCACCCAGGGCCGCAGGGCCAGAGGGAGGAGGGGCTCAGGGCAGATGCCACGAGGGTGCGGAGAAGCCCCCCAGCCGCCCCTCCTCCTGCCCCCTGGGTGCCCACCGGTGCCTCCCACTGGCCGAGCCCTTGGAAATATAGTTCGCTGGGACACCGGGCCGAGTGGCAGGCAGTTCACGGGTCCACAGTCAGCTGACCACCACCCTATCGTCCTCTCGTGGGCCTTGGGGCAGCTGCTTCCAGCCACAAGTCGGGGCCTGGCCGTCACTGGGCAGCTCCTGCCCACTGTCCCGCAGCCTCAGAGGCTGAGCTGGGCGTGGGAGGGGACGGGCTGGCTCAGCTCCGCAGCCCAGGGCTGGGGCCGGCGTTGGGGCCACCAGACCCCCTCCTCCCACCCGAGCCTCTCGGAGGGCTCTGAACAGTGAACACATCTTACCCCCAAGACCCTCGATCGGGGTCAACACAGACGGCCTCCCAGTCTCCCGGGCCTGGAAATCTGTCTCGATGATCAGCCTGCATTTTAAACCACCAGGTGCACGCTCATTACAGACAAGATTACAGGGGCTTTTTAAAACTGCTTGAGAAAACAAACTTCCCAGCAGCTGTCAACAGTCCTACTGTAATCGATTCTTAATCAAAAACTGCTCTTGTGTATTAAAAGTGACCAAAAGAGGGGAAAGGAGCATTTTTGTTTGGTGGGAATGGAGTGTGTGTAAATAAAAATGATTTTTTTCTTAAACAGTGAATCCCCAAAAGACCTCCAAGAGGCAAGCCTGATTTGCCTGTATCCGAAAAGAACAATATGTACCTGTTAGTGCTTTGCCGGTGGAAGGCTCTGAGTAACAGGTTCTTGAATCCTGCCAACCAGATAGTCTCCCACTATTTAGTCTAAATTAGGAAGTTCTGACTGGAAACCTTTAGGAGAGACAGGTCAGGGTGGTCGTGAACAGACCTCATTTGGCTGCATGACCCATGGGAACGATTCCCCCCCCCCCGCTGGGGACGGTACTGGGTCTATGAAGGACAGCGTGTTTCCGTGACTTGGGGCTAATGAGCTGTGGCAGAAGGGAGGCTTAATTCAGTCTGGTGAGAGGCCATCGCGCAGCCGTTTTGGGGCTACGAGGTCCACCTGGGAGTTAGGCTCCAGACTCCCAGGCCTGGGTGGGGCCCGAGAGAATACATCCCATAGCAGCTCCGGGCCAACACTGCTGCTCCCCAGATGGTCCCCGGGCCACTGTTCGATGCAGGAAACCTTCAACCCCGGGCTGCCCAATAGAAACAGAATGCCAGCCACACATGTAAGTTTAAGTTGTCCAGAAGCCGCATGGTAAAGGAACAAAGAAATGAGTTATTAACAAAAGAAAGAGGTAGGATCAATTTTAATAATATATTTTATTCAACCCGATATATCTGGAATAGCGCCCTCGCCTGTGTGATCAGCTGACTGAGTGGCCATGGTGACCAGGGGGGAAGCAGGAGACCCTCCCCGGGGTGTCTGGCCGCGTTCAGCTCCCCGTGCCCGAGCCTGCTGAGCACACAGCTTCCTCGGCTGCCAGGGCCCGCCTGCCCGCTGCCCCGCTCCCCGGAGACACCACTCGAGGCTAATTGTCCATTTCCAGCGGCTGCTCTCCGAGCTGGCACTCTGCTGGAAAGCTGGCGGGCAGAACTGAGCTGCGCTTCCAGCCAGCTGGCGGTTCGGGGGTGGGGGTCTTGGGGCCGGGAGGCGGCCGTGGCCGAGAAGCATCCTTTGTGCCTGCAGCAGCTGATGTGGCTACAGCTGGCTGGGTGGTGGGCGCCCCGGCCCCCCCGCCTGGCTCGGGAACAAACATCTCTTCTTACAAAAAAATAAAAGAGGAGAAGTGACAGGGGTCGCGGCTGTGCTTTCCACATGACCTGCCGGGGAACAGAGCACGTCTTTGTTAATCCCACCGCCTGTCACTCGGCCCCCCAGCCGGGCATAAGCCACTTAGTGCGGGCCTCACCCCTGACCCGCCAGTGCCTGGTGCACAGCATGGGGGGGCTGCACATCCTGCCGACCTGCCCCCCGCGCCAGCTGCTCACCCCACCCAGGAACCCCACCCCCCACTGCCTTCTGGGAGTGCCCCAAGCAGGGAGGGCCTGGGTGGGGTGCGGGAGCAGGGGGCCCTGTGGGCCCAAGCAGTGCCTGTAACCACTGTGGGCCTCAGTCTTCCCATCAGGAAAATGGGAACAGTGACCGAGGCCACCTGGTTGGACTGTCGTGAAGTTAAATGTCAGTATGTGCAACCCCCCGGCCGTGCTCGGGCAGCACTAGCTGCCCTTTCTGGGAATTGTTCTCGGTGTGATTGGCATCTCCTTGGGTCATTTTCCTAATCCTGGGGTCAGCCTGCCTTCCTCTCCCCACTGACCCTGGGCCTCCGCTCCCCTCCCCTCCCTCCCTCATCTCCTCCCTGTCCCTGCTCCTCCTCCCTCCATCTGCCTGCTCTCCAGCTCCTGGGCATTGTCTGCCAGCCGGGCTGGGTCGAGTGAGGCCAGGGTCTCCAACTGGACAGCCGGGACCCTGTGAGGGGGCAGTGGGAGCAGCTGCCGGGCAGTGCCAGCTCAGGAAGCTTTTCCGACCTGATTCCGAAAGGACCTGGGTGCTGGGTGCAGGACATCGAAATTCCTGGGTGTGTTTGGGGATCAGTAGGTCTCCCTCCCGTCAGCTCCATCCCTGGGAGAGAGCGGACCCTGGCCCTGGGCCCTCTCCCATCCCCCATCCCAGGCCAGCAGTCCAGGGGCCCCCCAGCCCACCCACTCTGCTTAGCACGCAGCCATTCAGGCTCCAGAGGATGCGCTGGGGGTGCCATGTCCCTCCCCACTCCCACCCCCCAATTCTACAAGGCCGTCAGCAGCCACGGCCCGGAGTCGGAAAGTCCTCCCAGGGTGGAAAGGCTGGAGGGTAGGGGTGTCCCCTGGGGCCACCCCTTGGGCCAGCCCCACACCTCTCCCTCCCCCCGCCCCACCGTCCTCAGCACCCTCACATTTTAGAACCAGGTAGGAGCAATGTCAGACGGTGAGGGCCTTTGGGGCCAAACGTGACCCAAGCCGGCCTCTCCCTCACAGTGCCAGGGTGGCCGTCCCGACTGCTGCGGGGGACAGCCCGGGAGCCGAGGGGGGCCTGTGCTGATCCTAAAGTCCTGACCCACCCACTACTGGCCCAGCACAGGGAGATGCAGAGGTGGGGACAGAGGGGATCTGGGCCCCTCCCCGCTGGCCGCCTTTTCCTCCCGACAGAGCGTCCACTGGAGCAGAAGTCCTGGTGATGTGACCCAAACCTGCACCGTCCGGCAGGGGCTTTGGTGGGCAAGTCCTGTGCCAGCTGCAGCCCCTGAAGCCATTCGCTCTTGGGGTTGACAGTTCAGGAAATCTGCAGACTTGCAGGGATGTCCGCCAGCCCCACAGCTTCTCGGGGCCCACAGCCCGGCCACCAGGCCTGAGCTAGGGTGTGGGGGGGCCTGGGCCCCTCCCATCTGCGTCGTCCCGGAGCCCCTGAGGGGCTTTCCTCCAGGCCCTTCTCTGCTCAGGCCCCTGCCTCTCCTTGGCTCACATCTGCCCCTCTGTCTCTGTGCCTTCGCCTTGAATACCCCCACGGGGCACCCAAGCATAGCAGCTGTCCGGGTCTCCCATGGTGGGCAGCTCGTCCGCGTGTGGCACAGTCACATGGGTCAGGTTGGCCCTGGGCTCTGTCCCCACCTGCCCTGATGCCCACACCACGGACTCCAAATCCCAGTGGTCTAATGTCTGCACCTGCGTCTGCCAGCCCCCAAGCCTCAGTTTCCCTGCACATAGATGAAGGCTGTGAGGGCCCCGGGTTTGCAGGCTCTCGTGATAGTACAGAACCTTCTGCCAGTCCCCAGCAGCCGCCACCAGCCGCAGCTCAGCTCAGCCTCAGCTTTGGCACCGCCATCCCTGCATCCTGAGGATGCAGGAGGCACTCAGTGTGTGCGTGAGCGCCCAGTATACATTTTAGGTGCTCAATGCCTGCAGGAGTCGCCGAGTACCTGCCTGAGGTGCCCACTCCCCGTCTGGGGAGTCAGGCTGGGGGAGCAGGGCCTCACTGGATGGGGTGGCTCGGCCGTCCCTCACAGTTGAGGACCAGGAAGAGCAGGGCCTACTCCCGACCCCTACTTGGCCCTCAGGGGTCCCTCCGATCCGCACATGCACACCCGGCCCTCCATGGGGCACTGTGGGCCCTGCGGTAACACCCAGCACCGGGAGTGGGGGTGGAGGGGGGGAGGCCTCTCCCACTCCGGGAGCAAAGCCAGCTCTAAGAGGGGGGCAGCCTGGTCCCTCCGGCCATCGCCGTCCAGACCGCCCCTGCTACCCGGGCTCAGGGCAGAGCATGAAACGGGCATTGGACTCCAGGGGCGGAGGACCCAGCCCTGGAGAGAAGGTAGAGCCGCTGCCCTGCAGGGGCTCCCACAGTCCCCGGGGCTGAGACCCCGTGTTCCGTCAGCCCTAAGCCCCTCGCCTCGTCCACGACAGCAGGGGCCCCAGGGAGCTGCAGGCTCCAGAAGCTGAGCTGGGGCAGGGCTCTGCCCAGCCCTGTCCCCAGTGGGACCCTGTCCCCGAGGCTGCTGCTGCAGGTTACAGGGCTGGGCAAGCATGGGCTCTGGGTTCGAATCCCAGAATGGGCCTGACTGCAGCAGCTGCTTTGTGGGGGTGGGGAGGGGCACTCCAGGAGGGTTGACCAAGTTAACGCGTGTGCCTGGCACGGTGTCAGGGCCCGGAAACCATGCGTCCTCCCTCCCACCTCCTGCTCGATTTTGCCCTCCCCGGGGCCCTGAGACGCCCTGCTCACCCCCCGGCTCCTGTGACCACAGCCTGGACACCTCCCTGGTGGAAGTTCAGGACAGCCCATCTGCTGGGGGCAGGGCCAGCGGCCTCTGCTCGTGGACAGCATGCTCCTTTCATGTAGGCTCTGAGGAAGCCAAACAGAAGAATTCCATCCCGCCCTCTACTCCATCCTCCTTCCTGTCCCGGGGCAGCCAGAGGGGCAGTAGGCTGGGGACATGGGGCTGGAGCCCAAATGGGTTTCCTGGGGCCTCCTCAGTGGACACTGAGGGCAGAGGCTGTGCAGGGCAGGGCAGGCTGTGGGGACGGGGATGGGGGACCAGGCAGCCAGGGCTGGCTGTTGGGACTGGCCTCAGAGCTGCTCCCATGGCCTAGGCCAGGCCCTGCCACCCTCCCACAGGGGCTGAGTTTTCAGGGCCCATCATAGAGGCTGGGAAAACGAGGGACCTGAGGGAGAATCCTGGGGTGATGTGACACTGCACAGATCCCACCTGTGTGTGTGTGCCTGCGTATGACAGCCTGGCTCAGAGAGGCCCCCTCTTCTCCATGCCTCCCCAGCTGCCTCCAGCATTCCCCAGGGAGCAGGGGCAGGGGGGAGGAAGGAGGGAGGAGGAAAGCAAGTCATTCTGCCAGCTGATGCCACAAAACAACCAGAACCCAGGGTCCGTGGCACACAGCTTGCCAACATGGGGGCAGGAAGCCCTTTGGAGCGTTCTTTGGACAGCTACGGCTGCATCCTTAAGCTGATGTCCCGTCAGTGAGAAGTGGAGAAGCACACGCAGCAATCATAACCCAGCCCAGCACTGGTGAAGGATGAAGGACAGCTGGGGACAGACAGGTGGCAGGTGCCATGGGCCCCACGGAACTACAGGTCTTAGGATGGCCAGGCTAGTCGTGTACATGCACACTCATGCACGTGTTCACAGATGCACGTATCTGCACACATATGTGCACACGTGTGCACACCCACAGAAGTGTGTGCATGTGTCTACAGATGTGTACACACATTGATGCACGCACATTTGCACGTGGCCACAGATATGTGTACACACAGTGATGCACACATGTGCACGCACCCACAGATGCATGTGTACACACACTGATGCACACTGATGCACACGTGCACGTGCCACAGATGCATGTACACGTGCACACAAAAGCCGCACGCGCAGGTTCCCCATCCCCTTGTTTCCCCTCCCTGGAGCCCCACCCCTCAACCGTGCCCCCAGCACGCCCGTGGCCAACATCACCTCTGGTCATAGACCCCGCAGCATTCAGCATCTCTGCCTCCCCAGCAGCCCCAGCTCCCCCCAGGCTTGCATTTTCCTCTGACAGCTTCCCGCGTCTTCTCTCCCCAGACAAGATTCCCCAGGTGCAGGACCTCCCGCCGGCTGTTTCCCCGTTATCTCCCCCGGCACCTGGTGGGCAGACTGAGCTGCCCGGGGACCGTCTTTCCCAGCTGGGGGTTCCAGGGCCTCCTTGTCTCAATCAGGGTGCAGACTGGCGCGGTCCCTGCAATTGCCATTTGCTGACCTGTCAGAACATCCAGGACACTTGGGTGGTTTTAGGGAACAACTGGTCAGACAGAGACAATAAACCAGAGAGAGGGGCACACCTGCTGGAGTAAATACAGGACGCCCAGGTCAATTTGAACCTTAGATCAACAATGTAAAATTTTTAGTGTAAGCATGTCCCATGCAGTATTTGGGACATACCTATGCTTTAGAAATCAGTCACTGGTTCATCTACAGTTAAGACTTGCTGCACCTGGCACCCTAAACAGCAGGAAAAAAGACTGTGCTGCAAAACGAGGCAGAGGAGGGAGAGAACGAGGGGAGAGCCGAGCTTGAGGTGGGACCCTGCGGAAGGCCTACAGAGAGGGGCCATCGGGTGAGCCTGGCGGAGAGGCTGCCCAGAGCCACATGGACCTTCGGGGACGTCCTGAGCAGTCAGGAGGGGGTGCATGGGCCACGCAGCTGGAGAGGGGTGAGTGGGGTGACAGAGTGAGGCAGAGAGGAATGGCAAAGGGTGCCCTGTGGTGGGGGCCCACTGACCCTGGCTGCTCCTGAATCAGTGCTTGGAGCCACAAACCATCCCTGCACAGTGGACAGCAGGGGCCACCTGATCTCACTCCTGTTTTTCAAAAGGCTACGATTTACCAGAAGCTTCCGTAGTGGCCTGTTAATGTCTAGAACCATATTGTCCCATAGAAAGCAAATGTGAGCCACATATGCAACATTAAATTTTCTAATAGCTGTGGTAAAAAATGCAGAAACAGGTAAAATAAATTTTAATGTATTTCATTGAATTCAGCATGTCTAAAATATTGTTGCTACATGTACTCAATATATCAAGTTATTAAGGAGGTGTTCATTTTTTTCATCTAATGTTTTCAAACTCCAAGTGTCCACTAACAGTGTGCCTTCCGAGGGCTCCGCATCCACACAGGGCTTGAGGCCACTTCCCCTGACCCCTGGCCCATGCACTTTTCTCTCTCCGGAGTGACGCGCTCTCTGACATGGGCGACCTCGCTTGCGTTTGAGCCCTCTCACGGCGGGCACGGACTCTGGACTCCGGATGGTGTCGCCGAGGCTCAGGAGCCCAGGGGTGTGCTCACGGGCCGAGACCAGGCCACCAGGGAGGACAGTGGGGTGGGATCCTGGCCTGAGAGGCTGTCCCCTGGGATGAGCCCAGCCTCAGGGCAGACTGAGAAACCCCCAACCTACTGGACCCCCAATCCTGATCCCCGTGGAGCTGGGCAAATGTCACGATCCCCCGAGGCATTTGTCTGGCTTCACTGCATGTCCAGAAAGTGGGGAGGGGGGCCCGGCCAGCTACCACCCAGACAGAAGCTTTCTCTTGGCAGGAGGTGCCGCTCTCTTACCCATGGCATGGGGTGTGGGGACCTGAGCCTGGGGCAGGTGTGAGCACCTGCTCTGCTCAGGTAACCGAATCCACTTGGCTGCAGCCCAGCAGGGTGTGGTGAGGGGTTTGCCCAGAGCCACGGGGACACACAGTCACCAGAGTGGGAGCTGCTTTCCTTGGTCGGGTGCAGACCCCAGGGGGCCACCGAGGGTCCCTGTCTGCCAGGGGCTTGGCTGTCTCCCTGGGGGGCCGTAAGCAGAGAGGAAGGTTTGCTCCGTTACCACAGAGAGCTCTCCCGTTCCCACCTGCTCCTTGCTCGCCCCACGCGGGCAGGGGCCCTGCTGGGGTGGGAGCAGGGCTTGGTATTTGCCGGGGATGGTGAGGGGGAAGTCAAGGCAGCTCCTCAGCTGCAGGGGGCTGCCGGGACCCCAGCTGTTTGCGGGGGTCTCCGTCCTGACTGCCCGGCACTGGGTGGTGGCCGTCCCACGTATGTCCCCTTGGCTCTCAGGTTGGTTGTGCAGACGGAGCCGCCTCCTGCAAGCCCCTGCCGCTGCCTGCCTGGGGCCTTGCACCCCACAGAAGTGGGGAAGGATGCCCCCCACTTCCCTGGCCCTCAGGGGCACAACAGCCTCCTGGAGACCCTCACCCCCACCCCGCAGGATGGAGCCCCAGCTGCAAATTCTACCAGCGCTTCTCTCCCCCATCCTCTCCCGGGACTTCCAGCGTCACCTCCCCGATAAACTGGCCACACTCAAACCCTGGCCTGGGGTCTGCTTCTGGGGAACCCGAACTAAGGCGGAGGCCCGTCCTGCCTGTTGTCAAATGTTCTGAAGGGTGCCTTGGGCTGGGGGCCCAGAGCAGCATTCCTGGGGGAGAGAGGCTCAAGGGAGGCCCAGGAAGCCGGAAGGTTCTGGGAGGCAGGGAGCGCTGCACCCGCTAAGACCCGACTGCGGACTGGGCGAGGTTTGAACGGGGCGGCTGGGCGGCAGTGCAGAGGCCATTCCCTGGCAGGGGGGTGGGAGGCGTCAGGCCTGAGCCATGATGCGCCAGGGTGCTGGGGGTGCCATGGGCAGGGCACCCACCGCCAGGCCCCTTGGGAGCCCTGCCCTTTGCACACAGTGGCAACTGGGGCCACGAAGGCAGAGGGGCCCCTTGTGCAGGGGGAACATTGTGTGTGAGCTGTGGCTGTCCCTGGCAGACAAGTTGCTAGCCCGCTCCATGTCCCAGGACCTCCGTCTGTAAAGTGAGGGTGGCAGTGGTCCCGGCTCCTGGGGGTCCTCGGGGAGTGAGCAGGTGAGCGCCGTGGCCAGAGCCGGGGCCATGGTGGTGGCAGGGCAGGGTGTGTGCAGCCCGTGGGGCGGCTCTGAATCAAACCCCAGGTGAGGAGTGGGGCTCCCTCGCCCCCCAGCTGGTGCCAGGAGACGTATCTGTGGGGGGTGAGCTGTCGTTGGGTGACCTTGGGGTGGATTTTCTCACCACTGCAATGGCTGCTGCACCCCCCATGGTGTCCCTAAGCGACCCAGATGAGGAGCAGCTCTCAGTCGGGCCGAGCTCATGTGGGGACTGGACGCTGGCGGTGGCATGTCTCTCCGTGCCCCAGCGTGGGTGGACGTGGTGCCCCATGGCTCGGGAGGTAGCGCGGGGCTGACATCAGCCAGGAAACGGCAGGGAAGGCACGTCGCAGCCCCAGCATGTCCCACCTCTGTCCTCTCCTCTCCTGACCTTTAGGCAGAGGCCCAGGATGTGGCCTCAAGCCGGTTAAATCATCAGCTCTGCACCGCCAGTCTCTGGGGAACATGATGAAAGCACTGGAATGTGGGCGTGCGCCCCACAGTGTGGAATCCTGGCTGCCAGCGCTAGTGAGGCAGGGGCTGTTCCAGAATCTTCCAGATCAAGTCGCGTCATGTCAGGGTTGCAGGGGGCGGCCGGGCAGTGCGGGGCCTTGTCCTGTGCCCATGCCGGCTGCAGCTGAGCCCCGGATCTCCCGTCCCCACCCTTCCCTGCGGCTCTGGCTGGGGTGGAGTAGGTGGGGAGCGTAGGCCCAGTGGACTCACTTTATGGGGTCCCAGGGGACTTTGAACACCAGGCCTGTCTTGGGGGTGCCTGGCGCCCTGCCCTTTCAGGGTTTTGTAGGGTTCTGTTGTTTTTCCATCTTCCTTGAAGGCCTTTTCACAAGTATACAGTTGACAACATGTCATTGAACTGAGTCAGTATTGACGGAAACACCAAGCAGAGTGTCTGGCAAACATAAGGAGCTTAATAAGTGCGTGTTGAGTCGGGGGTCCCCTCCCTCCGTCCCTGCCTCAACTCCATCCCTGCCTCGACTCACGCCACCCAGGCTGACAGTGGCTGACTCACTTTTCGTGGGTTGTGCTCCTTTTAAAAAAAAATTATGGGTTCTCAGCTGGGTAATGACAGGCTCCAACTTTTCATAGAACATCTGTCTGGGAAACTTTAAATAAGGCAACAGGGAGAACCAGTTGGGGCCGGCAAAGCCACTTTTCTCCAGCTCCTGGGGTGGGGGCCTCTGGAGAGGATGGGGTGGGAGGTGGGGCTCCCCCCAGGCAGGCGCCAGTCAGTGCCCGCATGTCCGTCACCCCAGGGGGTGCAGGGTGGGTGGCCTCGGAGCAGGGACCCGGGAGACCGGGGTGGCTTGACAGACTTGTCACTTGAGGGCTCTTGGGTGTTTTTCCCCTTTTTCACCCAGAAGGTTGTGCCTGATGGCTTCCCCTCGGCCGGGTGGGGGCAAGGCTGTGACGCAACCCTTCACTCACGAGTCAGGGCATGTCACACCTGTGCTGAAAACCCTCCTTGGCCCCAGTGTCACCCAGAATAAACTCGAGGTCTTTCCAGGCGTGTCAGTTTTCTAGGGCAGCTGTAGGAAGGACCATAAACTGAGCACCTTAGAACATCAGAAGTTTCTCCTCTTGCAGTTCTGGGGCAGAAGTCCAAAAGCAAGGTGTCGTGTTGGCAGAGCTCCGCTCCCCGCAGAGGCTCTGAGGGGGCAGGAGTCTCCCTCCTGCCTCTTCCAGCTTCCGGGGGCCCAGGCGCCCCTTGGCTCGTGGCCGCGTCGCTTCTGCCCCACCACCGTTCCCACCTGGCTGTCTGCCCTCCATCTGTGTGTCAACATCTCCCCTCCTTTCTCTCCTAAGGATCCCCGGGCCCGCTCTCGATTTGGGGCGGCTTCATCCCAGCCTCAGCTACATCGGCACAGATCCTGGTTCCAAATCAGGCTGTGTTCCAAGGTCCCAAGTGGGCGTGAAGTGGGGGCGGTGGGGTGTCATGACTCAGCCCAGCACACTTGGCTTCCCACGAGGGGCTCTGACTCCTAGCCAGCTCTCCCGCTCCCTTTGGCCACCCAGGCTCTGGGACCTCCTCACTGTGCTGCCACAGTGCGTGTTTGCATCCAGGGCCTTGGAACCTGCTCTCCTGCCCGGTTGCTCCCAGGGTCTCTACTTCCCTCAGGATTCTCCCCAAGTGAGTTCTGTCGTTGTCGGTCTTCTTGAGGGGCCGCGGTATCCATCAGGGCCCTGCCCACCTTTAGAATGAATCTTTATTTTCGCAGCTGCCCCCTGAGGATCTGGAGGAACGGGCACCTCGGGGGGGCCTGTGCATGGCGGCTTCCCCAGGCCCTGGAACGCCCCAGTGTGTAGCAGGTGCCCAGCTCCTGGCTGTAGCCTGAGGCCTGGGGCTCAAGTGTGCAACTCTGTGGAGGCCAAGAGCACCTTCTCCAGCAGAGGGGACTGAGGGGCTGCGGGGTCGGCAGGAAAGAGGGGCAGAGCAGAGGGGTCAGCTCCACACTCCCGCCCCTCTTGCAGGAGCAGCTCTGCTCTTATCTGTATGATTATTGATGTTGTTGTTGTTGTTTGAGTGTCTGAAGGGGAAGAACACAGTCTGCTGTTCAGAGCCATTTGAGATGCCCCATCTCACAGGTGAGCACCCCGAGGCTCCAAGCGGGATCAGGGACATGCCGAGGCTAGGCCAGGCCAGGCCCAGAATCTGGCTCCCCGGGCACCCGGGCTGTGTCCTTCCACCACAGGGCAGCTGCTGCTTGGGGCTGGCGTCGGGCTTTTGGGGGAGGCTCCCAGGGCACAGCCTCGGTTCCACATTCCCCTCTGCCAGGGCCCGGGCTCAGTGTCACCCGGAGCATTGTTGCAGGAAACAGAACCTCCTCTGCCATCCTAGTGGTCAGTCTGGGTCTCATGGTGATGGGTCAGCCCCCCCACCCTGGAGCCAGGGAATGGATGGGGGGCCAGGAAGTGGGGCAGCCCACCCAGAGTGGCAGAGAACTCCCTGAGCCTTCTGGAAACATTGTAACCGGCCACAGTGTTTGCACTTCCAAACCCTGTTGCAAAGAAAAATAAATACATAAACCTAATCAGAGGTGAGTTTGCACCAGGTGGTGACTGAACTGCTGTTTCTATTGCAACTGTGCCAACAGCTACCACCTAGGGGGTCTGCTGGGGTCCAGGCCAGGCTGTGGGGCCCCAGGGACATCACCCCTACCCTCTCGACCACGCTGCATCAGAAGGGTTATGGCCCCTTTCACGTTTGCGGAAACCGAGGCTCAGACAATCCAGGGGTCACTGCTGGTGAGTGACCCCGCAGGCACTGACCCTGGGTCTGGCTGAGGCGAGAGCTCGTGTCTCTACCCCTCAGTCACCCGGACTCCCGAGGTAGGTGGGCAAAGGGAGCGCAGAACAGGGCATCATTGTTCACTGCTTCCAAGCAGCTGTGGTCCTGGCAGAGACAGAATCTTGGAGAAATGGCCGGAGAGCCGGATCCAGGTAGGCCTGGAACTCTGGGGGCCACAAGTTCCAAACCCCAAACCTGGCCACGTGGCCCAACAAGGCATTTCTGTGCTGTCTGCAAGTGGGTGATGCGGTCTGGGAGACGGCATTCAGTGCCAAAGGCTCGGCATTCCTGGAACCTTCTGATTATGGGTGGAGACCACAGGAAGGTGGGAGCCAGATCCCTGGTCCACTCCTGCTGCCCTTGGAAAGGGTGAGAGGTTGGAGTCAGGGGCACTGGCAGGACCAGAGCTGACAAGTTAGATTGTCAGGATACTGTCACACTGAGCCGAATTCTGACAGGAGGAACAGAGGCTCTGACAGGAAACGGGATTCCGGACAGGAGGCTGGCCTCGTGGGGGCTCCGATCAGGGATGAGTGGCAGCTGGGAAGGGCTGGGTCTGGGGGCTCAGGGCCAGGCAGCGGGAGGTGAGCCCTCCCTGGACCAACCCCTCCCTGAAAGGCCTTTGGGCGTGGGAACCTGCCGGAAAGCCTAGAGGCGTGCCCTGTTCCACTTCCACCATGCCAAGCAGAGCCCAGAGGCCTGGGTCTTACTTGCCTGAGGAGGTCAGCGGACATGGCGAGGCCGGGCCATTTGCCAGGGCCACAGCTTCCAATTCCAGTAAGGCCGTGACCCCATCTGTCCTAAGCTCGGGAGTATTTGCCATGAACAGCCCCTTGGGCCACTGGCTCCCTTTTCACCTTTCACTTCAAAACTTACCCACGCGAGCTACCACTTCACCCTACCCGATGAGACAGTTGAAATAAAAAAGACGATAACAAGTGTTGGTGAGGATGTGGAGAACTTGGGACCCGCCCGTGTTGCTGGTGGGAGGGTCAACTGCTGCCGTCTCTGTGGAAAGCAGTCCGGAGGCTCCTGCAGAAGGTTAAACGTGGAACTACCGTGTGACCTGGCCATTCCGTTCCTGGGTCTAGACCCAAAAGAACTGGAAACATACGTCCACCTGAAAACTGGGGATTGAGTGTCCGTAGCAGCGTTTTTCCTAATAACCAAAATGCAGAGACAGCACAAACATCCATCGACTGATGGATGGATCAACAGAGCATGGTCTTTCCGTACAGTGGAATAAAAAAGAAGGAACAGCAGGGGTGACAGGACAGCACGGGTGAGCCTTGCAAACACCGTGCTCAGAGAAAAACGTGTCACAAAGGGCCGCATCCTGTACGATTGCGTTTCTAGAAATGTCCAGAACAAAGACGGAAAGCAGGTTTGGGCTGGGGCTGGGGAGGGGTTCGGGAGCAACTGCTCATGGGCACAATGGTTCTCTGGGGGGAAGGGGGAAAGTTCTGGAACCAGATAGAGGTGCTAGCTGCACAACGCACTGAATACACTAAACATCACTGAGTTGTACACTTGAAAACAGTGAAGTTGTGGTCTGTGGACTCAAACAAACAAACAAAACGCAGCTGAGTGGGCGGCGTGCTCTGTTTCTTTAGATCCCAGGCTGTTTTTGATCAATACTGACACCCTCACTTGTGCCTCTGTCAGAATCATGGGTTTCAAACCAAAAATTAGGTCTCATGATCTGACAAAGGATATTTTTTAATCAATTTTTAAAAATATATTCACATGAAGAATTTTACAGAGTGAGAGAAATGGCTTTACAGTTTATACTTAATGACATCCTTTATTGGGAGGGATGTACTTCCCTGGGATCGCGCCCCTCTGGCCTTTTCTGTGAACATCACAGCCCCTGGGGAGGGGCGGTCAAGCCTAATGGGTGAGGGCAAGGGCTTGGGAGCCACCAGCCTGGTTTGATTTCCTGGCTGTGTGACCTCAAGCAAGTTACTTAACCCCTCTGTGCTTCAGTTTCCTCATCTGTAAAAGGGGGATGATTGTCGTTGGAGTTAGATGAATTCCTTGTTCACAGCCGTGCCTGGCACTCGGGAAGCCCTTGCTCCCCAAGTTCTGCCTTCTGCGCAGGAGAAAGCCAGTCTTCAGTGGATATTTGTGAGCGCCTGGTGAATGCTAAAGGCTGTGGGCCCCAGTCAGGAGGAGACCTAGTCCCTGCCTGGAAACGTTTTTTCCATTATCCATTGCAGTGTAGCACCCCACCCCAAACTCAGCGGCATCAAACACCACCACTCGTGTGTTCTGCGCAGAGATCTGCGGTTTGGGGGCGGGGCAGGGAGGCCTGGTCTCTGCTCCGTGCGGTGCCAGCTGGACCGGAGGATCCTCTTCCAAGGTGGTGCATTCATGAGGCTGGCGAGTCAGTGCTGGCTGCCGGCTGGGATCTCGGTTTGTCTCCGTGTTGCCTTCTCCATACACTTTCTCGGGCTTCCTCACACACGGCGGCCAGTTCTGAGACCCGTAGTCCCCCAGTTCCGAGACCCGTAGTCCCCAGGGGAAGAGCCAGGCAGAAGCCACGTCACCTTTATCACCTTATCTTCGGAGCTGCATGGGTTTTGCCAGTTCCACCATGCTCTGTTACAGGCCATCATGAGTCTCCCTCCCCACGGGGTAAAGGGAAGGGGGTACAGACAGAAGGTTCTGGAAGAGCACGCAGGTAGGGAATACTGTGGGGCTGCTTCTGGAAAACACAGCCTGCCAGGTTTTGTCTGTACTATTCCTGGGGCATGGCGAGTCAGGGCCGGAAGGGCTCGTGGGGGCCCCCACCCCATTTCACAGAAGCGGACAACTGAGGCTCCCGGGGGCCGTGAGTTCTCCAGGCCACAGGTCACGCTCCGCCCGTCTTGGTTACTGGAGGGGTGCCGTGTTTCCTGCGGGATACCAGGGTCCTGGAGGGGGTGCTAAAGGGGATTCCCCTCCCACAGGCACCTGGCCCTGGCCACGCCAGAACCCAGCACTGCGGCCACGTTCACCCCCAGGTCATCGTCGGGCCTCCCATGTCGGCCTCACCGTGCTGCATGCAGCAAGCGCTCAATGAATGTTTGGCTCTCTGCCTGTTGGTGACCAATGCTGGGGAGCTCGGGTCCTATAGGCCGGGGCAGGCAGTAGGGCAATGGGGTATGTGGGGCGGCTGGCCTGGGTGGGGCCCGTGGCCCCGGGAGGGGAGTCTGCTGCCTGCAGCCCCCGGGGTGGGGGCCTGGCCTGGCCTCGAGGGGCCGCAGCTTCCTGAGCCACCGTCAGGGCACATCTGCGGTGGCAGGAAGAGCCGGCCGGGGCAGATGAAAGCCTAGAGGGGCCAGAGGGAGCCCCAACAAAGGAGGCCAAAGGAGGCCCTTTCCCCCCCACCTGAAGATGCCACACGCCTGCTGTCAGTTCCCCCCGGCTGACTGGTGGCCGTTTGGGGGACGGTGAAGGAACAGAACATGACATGGGGTGGGAAGCGCCTCTGCCTTCCTGCAGCAACTGAGAGGCAGAGCCATTTATTAAGAGAAAAAAAAATACATATTTTAGAATCAACCTCCTCTCAGCGCAGGCCCTCGTGGTGGTGTGCTGTCCCCACTGGGGGAGGGAATTGGAGAGCAGTGTTGGGGTTCAGCCTCCCCTGTGATTTCTGAGGCCCGTCCAACCCCACTTTCTGCAGTTAATGGGATGGGAGGAGGAGACCACCCAGGCCTCCCCCCGAGACGAGCCCAAGTCCCCAGTGGAGAATTTGGAGGCCCGTCCTCCTGGCAGGACGCTGCTGCTTTAACAGTAGGGCTGGGCCCTCTGCCGCTGCCCCCCGCCTGCAGAAGGAGCCCCGGCATTGGAATCAGACCTCCGATCGACGCCCAGAGCACCCTGTGGTAGGGGCTGAGTCCTGAGCTTTCAGCTGCTCGGCCTTCTCATCTGTAAAGCGGGGTTCCCACTGCCTGGTCCAGCCTGTGGACCTCTTGGGAACATGAGACGATGCAGGGTGGGGGGCACATGTCAGCACCGAGGGGCAGACAGCAAAGCCATAGCGGGCACTGGGCCAACGCCAGCCAAGCTGCCCCTCGGTCTTGGGACACAGGGAAGACTGCAGGACAAGTCCTGATTTGGGGTGCACACCACTCACCAGGCTGCCTTCCCTGGGCTGCTCAGGAGTCTCTGGTGGTGTGTGTGGGGGGGGGTTGCTGCAGCCAACACGATCCCCTGGGACGATGGGAGCGGGCCCCTGCTGCAGGGCTCCCTGCGCAAGGGGGATCAGATAGGGCCCCCCCAGTTCTTGCGTTCAGTTATTAGAAGCTCTGAGCAAGGCCCACAGTGGGCGCATCCTCAAAGCCACAGCTGCCAACCAGGGGGCAGGGAACTCATTGGAACGGCCCCTCCAGGCACTGCCTGGGAAGAAGGGCTGGGGCAGGGAGGAAGGTTGGGGTCCCGAGGGTGGGCATGGCTCCCAGGCAGAGGGCAGTGTGGCTTGGCTTCGTGGCGTGGCCAGGGGGCTTGGGGTTGGCAGGTGTGAGACCCTGTCCCAGAGCCTCAAGCCTCTGGCCCGTCGCCGTTGCCCCTTTGCCTCCTCTCCTATTTTCTCACCCCCTGCAAATGTGCACCTCCCTCCCCCCAAAAGCAGCTCTTCAGTCTCACGGGTGGCACAGTGGGTCCGTGGGTCTTGGAGACAGTGGGGACTGGGAAATGACAGGGCAGAGCCACGTCCAGTAAAGGCCTGTCGCGGAGGGCCGCACACTGGCCTGAGACATCCAGCCCTGAGAAGGCTGCCTCACGTGGCCAGGGGGATTTCGTGGAGTGATTAGGTCATGGTTTTGGAGATGGGGAGATGATCACGGGCTGTGTCATCACAGGGGTCTCCCTGAGGAAGAAGGAGATGTGGTGCAGAAGCAGGAGGTGTGGCGATGGAAGCAAGAGGCTGGAGGGATCTGAGGAAGGGGCCGCGAGCCCAGGACAGCAGGCAGCCTCTGGAGGCTGGGAAGGCAGGAAACCGGTTCTCCCCTGGAGCCTCCAGAAGGAACTGGCCCAGCTGACACCTTGACCTCAGCCTGTGGGGCTGATTTGGAACCTCTGGCCTCTCCGAGGGTAAACAAATGTGTGTCATTTTAACCCACGAAGTGCACGGTCATTTTGCTCCCGCAACAGGAAACATACACCTGCTAAGTACCCGGTGACCTGCCCTGGTGGGTCTTTGACCTTGAGCCTGGTGGGGTCAGGGAGCAGCCCACTGGCAGGCGAGGTCCCAGCAGCTCGTGAGCAGGGATGTGGCTCTGCAGGGGCAGCTGCCCCTTGGGGTTTGAAATATTTCATAATTAAATGTATCTTTAATGATGTCTGCCTGGATGTCAAATTCCATCCCCCCTCAAGGACCCCTCCTGCAGCTCTTTGGCAAATATCAGTAGTGGGTGTGAGCTCCATGGGGCCCGGGGCCAGATCGTCCCCGTCTTCCCACATTTCCCTCTCCTGTCCTCACCCTGGTGACTCACCCTGGCCTTTGGAAAGTCTGAGAAGCTGCTGGGATCAGCTCTGCTTGCTGGCGGAGGCTGGGGCGCACATTTCCAACCCTGACACCACCCAAAGGACCAGGCCTGGGAGTTAGAGGGACAGAGTTCACGCCCTGCTGCCCTGCTCTCTGCTGTGTGACCTTGGGTGAGACGCCAAGCCTCTCTGGGCTCAGGTTCTCCTATGGAATGTGGGGGAAATTCTCCTGCCTGTTCAGCTCCTGTGGGGACAAGCCCAGCCCAGGGCCTGGCGCAGGAAGTGTGGGGCGTGGGGCCTCCTCCTGGGATGCCTGGAATGGCTAACGAGCTTGGCGGGCCCTGGGCCCTCTGGTGGAAGGGTCACGCCCACCTGAGTCACCTTTATGTGGGCCGGAGGGTGCTTCCTGCCTGGCATGGCAGCCTGGAGGCCCAGGGCCAGCCGGGCTGCTTCCGGGAGCTTCTCAGCTGCCCTCCCCGGGCTCAGGGCATCCAGCGAGGGCCACGTGGGGCTCCCGTCCTGGCCGGCTGCCCCAGGCACAGCCTCAACCGACTCTCACCCGGTCACACCGGCCAGCGGGGCAGGCTCTAGAACCACTCGCGGGGTGGGTGGGAGCGTCCCTGTGGGCCGACGGTGGGGCTGAAATGGCTCCGTGGGACCCCAGGGCTGTGGGTGTCGGTGCTCGGGTGTGTGCCCTTGTGTCAGTCTGCTCGCCCCTCCTCACATTGTCAGTGATGACGCCCGTGGAGAGCACACACCATGGCCTTTATACTTCCTCTTGGCACCCCTGTGGAACAAGCACCTTTGACATCCCCACTTTCCAGATGGGGCTCAGAGAGGGCAAGTGACTTGCCCCTGGTCACACAGCAGTGAAATCCCAGAGCTGGGATTCATGGCCTCCAAAGTTGGAGCTCTGGTCTGTGGTGGTTTACCGAGCCCAAAGCTCCATGCACCCTCCCGTCCCCT
>PVKY010002862.1:0-23702 GCA_004027775.1 Bradypus variegatus | reverse complement strand
ACTCATCTTAGACACAGGGACACAAAGGAATTGAAAGTGAAAGGATGGAAAAAAATATTTCATGCAACCTACAGCCAAAAGAAAGCAGGTGTAGCAATATTAATCTCAGATAAAATAGACTTTAAATGCAGGGATGTTTTGAGAGATAAGGAAGGCCACTACATACTAATAAAAGGGGCAATTTAACAAGAAGAAATAACAATCATAAATGTTTATGCACCCAATG
This sequence comes from Bradypus variegatus, assembly GCA_004027775.1. Classification (NCBI taxonomy): domain Eukaryota; kingdom Metazoa; phylum Chordata; class Mammalia; order Pilosa; family Bradypodidae; genus Bradypus; species Bradypus variegatus. The sequence goes on along the minus strand of PVKY010002862.1, from coordinate 23,476 downwards.
TTTATGCCACAAAATACATGAGAGAAACACTGGCAAAACTAAAGGAACCAATTGATGTTTCCACAATAACTGTGGGAGACTTCAACACATCACTCTCTCCCATAGATAGATCAACCGGACAGAAGACCAATAAGGAAATTGAAAATCTAAACAATCTGATAAATGAATTAAATTTAACAGACTTATATAGAACATTACATCCCAGATCACCAGAATACACATACTTCTCTAGTGCTCAAGGAACTTTCCCCAGAATAGATCATATGCTGGGACATAAAACAAGGCTCAATAAATTTAAAAAGATTGAAATTATTCAAAGCACATTCTCTGACCACAATGGAATACAATTAGAAGTCAATAACCATCAGAGACTTAGAAAATTCACAAATACTTGGAGGTTAAACAACACACTCCTAAACAATCAGAGGTTAAAGAAGAAATAGCAACAGAAATTGCTAAATATATAGAGACAAATGAAAATGAGAACACAACATACCAAAACCTATGGGATGCAGCAAAAGCAGTACTGAGGGGGAAATTTATAGCACTGAACACATATATTAAAAAGGAAGAAAGAGCCAAAATCAAAGAACTAATGGATCAACTGAAGAAGCTAGAAAATGAACAGCAAACCAATCCTAAACCCAGTAGAAGAAAATAAATAACAAGGATTAAAGCAGAAATAAAATAAGGAGTGAGGCTTAGAACGAGTTTTTTTTTTTTGACATGTAGAGAAGCAATTGTTCTAGCATGATTGTTGAGAAGACTACTTTCTCCACTGAACTGCCTTTGCACCATTGTCAAAAAACAAATAGCTGTATTTGTGTGGACTCTATGCTGTTCCATTGATCTATATGGGTATCCTTTCACCAATAGTTTATTGTCTTCATAACTGTAACCTTTTAGTAATTGCTCAAATTGGATAGTATGAGTTCTTTAAATTTATTCACCTTTATCAGAATTGTTTTGGCTATTCCAGTTCCTTTGCCCCTCCATATAAATTTTAGAATAAGCCTGTTGATATCTACAAAAAAATCTTGCATTTTTTGGGGGGGATATGGCTTTTTAATTACAATTTTCTGACAGCATTAAACCAGTGTTTCTCAAGGCATGTTCCAAGGATTGCACGTCCTGCAGGATGCTCTGCAAAAAGCAGATCCTGCTGTTCAATAAGAATGGAATATGCTGCATAATGTAGCCCCCTCTTAGAAGAACACAAGTGACCAGAAGTGTGAGAGCTAAGAAACCTCTAGCTTTGTTTTGCTTGTTGTTTCCTTATATGACTTTTCTGTAGAACTTTTAACATTTTGAGAAGCACACTTTGTTGAAATGGTGCTTTCAAATGATCTCAGTTTTTCATTTTTCAAAAATATCACATCAACAATCATAGATAGTCATAGCAGTATTATGAATTCTAAAAGGTGTGCATTAAGAAATTGTAATTTCTTACAGTTTCTAAGCAGAGACTTAGGCATGGCATTTCTTCATAGCAATGGGTGTTATTTATTAATTAAATTTTTTTGAGTCTTTGATATCTTTGAGATTGTGATGAAAACTGTAACCCCTCATTCCAGAAGAATTCACATTTACTCAAATTTTTATATACAATTTTAGTGGCTCTGAAGCCCACCCATGCCCCAAGAATAACAGTCCTCTTATGTGTGTGTGTATTTCCAAGAATGGCTGAAGTATATGAAAATCAGTAATACTGTATTTGTCTTCATTTTCTCTAATATAGCTGTTTGCTGGGTCATGCTCACCAAAACCAGTGTGAGAGTTACAAAGCCCATTACTCTCAGGAACCCTTTTGGTATTTAAACACTACCCACTTACTCTTAAGTCAGAGGAGGAAATACTGGAGGAACTTTAGATATTTTGCATACTGCTATAAGGAAAAAGTAGTAGCTGAAAATAAACAGTAAAATGAGAGTTGACAGAAGAATTAAAAAATCAAAGCTGGCAAGGGCTTTTGTGGTACAGAGCCAAAGCACTCTACAAGCTTCAGTGTTGATTCATTAATCTCAAAGTCGTTAAAAATATTTAAATTTTTGAAGTATTGATCATAAAAAAGACATCAAAACAAGAGATCCATTTTGGGAAATTTTCCCTCAAAGTATTTTAAAAGTTCATACATTTAAAAGAACAGCACTCTGAATAATTCATTTATGAGCTTATGGGCAGCAATTCTAATGAGCATTATACACATATATATATGTATATATATATATTTTTATTTTTTGCAAGCATTACTCGAAGAAGTATTAGTTTCTCATATGCTAAAACAAATACCATACATGGGTTAGCTTAAAAAGAGGGCATTTATTGGCTCACAGTTTAGAGGCTAGAAGTCCAAAATCGAGGTGGCAGCAAAGCAATGTTCATCCTCAAAGACATTCTGGGGCTGGCTGCTAGCAATCCTTGGATTTCGGGGGCTTTTCCATCACCTGGTGATCTCTCTTCTTTCTCTGCTGGATTCCATCAACTTCCAGCTTCTGGCTGCTCCTCATGGCTTCTCCTTTCATGTCCAATTTCCTTTGCTTAAAAGGACGTCAGCCATATTAGATTAAGGCCCATCCTCATTCATTGTGGGCACACCTTAACTAATAATGTTTGCAAAGGTCCTGTTTACAAATAGGTTCACACCCACGGGACCAGGGATTGGGACCTAAACATGCCTTTTGTGGGGACACGATTCAATCCCCCCAAATTATCTTTATATATTTGAGGAGTTTCTGCTTGATTTGCTAATTTCATTAACTAGTCAAATTCAAAACTAAGACTCATGTCTGGTTGCTTATTTTAAGGACACAAGGGTATCAAGTTCCCTTTTAATTTCAGTATTAGTAAATGTTTGAAAAATATTCAACTTTTTACACAGTGACAATAACAGTTACACAAATAAAGATAGTGTGTTTAGTGTGTGTTTTCTTTGGATAAATTGTCACAGTAAGCCTCAAACTGTTCTCAAATTACTCAATTTTAATAGAAGCACTGCATGGTTGCACTTCTGAAAACATAAACAGGAAGCATGTATGCTACACAAATTCAATAAAATAAAAACTCAGTTTTGATGATTTGAAAAAAAAAAATCCGGATCCCCATCCCTTCATCCGAGAAGCAGCTATTCCTGAGGAGGGAGCGGCCGAGAGACCCTTCATGCCTGCGGGGAGCGCCTCCGGCAGGGCCGGAAGACACTAGCGGAGCTCGCAGCTGCGGCCTGTGCGGGAGGCAGAACCGCGGCGGAGGGGGCGGGACTCCGAGTGGAGGGGGCGGAGCTAGGAGTTGGGGCGGGACCCAGCTCATAGGGGAGAGAGCGTGGCTGGGGGCGGGGCCAGCTTCGGAGGCGGGGCCAGGGGGCACCGAGCCAGACTCGCGGGCGGGCGGTGCGGGCGCCGGGGGCGGTCCCTGTAGGGCGGGCGGGGCCCGACGGGCACTCTGTGTGGCCGCGGCTATGAAGCCGCAGCCGCCCGGCTAGGCCCGGGGCGGCTGCAGCGCAGGGCGGCCCCCGGAGGGCTGGGCCCGGCCCCCGGCTCCGGCTTTGGGGCCGGTGGGCGGCCGCCAACCATGCCGGGCAAGCACCAGCACTTCCAGGAACCCGAGGTCGGCTGCTGCGGGAAATACTTCCTGTTTGGCTTCAACATTGTCTTCTGGGTGAGCGTGGGGTCGGTGCCAGGCCCTGCGCCGGGGGTGGCAGGAGGAGGAGGTTCAGTCCCTTAATGGGAGTGGGGGATGGGGGTAGAGATCACTCCCTGCCACGAGAGTTTGGGGTTGGGGACCGTCCTCCCATTCCTCTCACCCCCTCCTCCACGACCGCCTCCAGGACAGCCCTTGGGAGCTGCAGAGAGGCCCAGATTGCTGGGCGACAGGTCCCAGCCACCCGAAGAAGGGGATTTTCGTGTCTTCCCGAGGCCAGCGGGGAGAGGGAGGTGTTTCCAGGAGCATGCAGGGTGCGGATTGACCCCTTCTCCAGCCCAGTCTCCTTGCTACCTTGGGGCGTGGGGTGCGCCCCTGGGGTGCGCCCCTAGCTCCACCCCTGGCCTAGCGGGTGGGGAAGCGAGTCTGCAGCGAGGCGAGGGGCTGGCTCCCCTCCGGCGCCCCTCGCTTCTCCACCACCTGGGCTTGGAGCCTCTGCCTCCTGCAAGGGAGGGGTGGGGGAGGGTGCTGGTGGTGGTGAAAGGCCCTCTCCACCCCACCCTGTACCCTGAGAAAGCCAGCTGGGAGGAGCTGCAGATCCCTCCGTAGGGGATCTCCTCTGTTGAGAGCCCTGGAGCTGGCCCGGGGGAACAGGGAACAGAATTAAACATTCCGCAGCTGACACAACCGAGGCTCCAGGGTAGGACCCCCTACCTGGAGAAAGGAGCTTTTGGTGCCCCTCCCAGGGTGGCATCTGTGTCCCGGGGCCCTACCGAGTCATCTTTCCTTCCTCCCTCCCCCATCCCATCTCTCCAAGGCTGCTGCCTCTGCAGTCTCTGTTCCGACGGCCTTGGGTCAACCGCCAGGGCCTTTCAGTTGTCTTCAGTGGGACTCGGTGACACTGCCCTCTACCCACGTGCTGCCCACGCCTTCATGCGGGTCACTCCATCCTTGGGGGCTCAGCACTGCCCAGTGCTCCAGGGTGTGGGTGGTAAGCAGAGAACAATGGTGAGGACGTCGGAAGGGCTGGGGGTACCAGGCCTAGCTCTGTCACCTACTAGCATCCCTGTCTAGGAGGGGTCGATAATAAAGCCTGCCTCTCAGGATTTTCAGCGGATTAAATGAATTCATTGTATTCTCATATCTACCTTATTGTCTCAGCTTTACGGATGAGGAAATCGGCACAGAAAAGTTAAGTCATTTGCCTAGAGTCACACAGCCAGTAGGGGCAGAGCCAGGGTGACAGCCGAGTGGGCAGTGGGTAGAGTTGGAGGCAGGATGTTGAGCAGAGGGAGCCTCGAATGTGCTGACAGGGCAAGTGTGTAAGAGACCCAGGGTCCAGGCAGGAAAGTGGGGGCACAGAGCCAAAAAGCATGAAAGGCAGGGTGCTGGGGCAGCAGGGTTTTGTTGAGGACAGTGTGGAGCAGTGAGGTAGGGCTTCAGCGCAGGAGTGATGATCTGATTCTGTTTATCTTTGAGTTAGATCTTTCTGGCTGCCATGGAGAGGGTGGGCGAGGGGCAGGCCTGGAGGAAGGGAGTTTAGGGAATAGGGCTGGGGCAAAGCTGACAGTGGGGGAGGAAAGGTGAGGAGGGCTCCAGGGCCAGTCAGGAGGCCGAATTCATAGGACTTGGGTGGTAAGGAGAGAAGGTTTCAGTGTTTGGGTCAAGGTGGCCTGAGGGATGTGCTTAGGAAACAGGACCAGAGATTTTGGTTTTTTTTAATGTAAGGCAGACTTTCATGTTGTCCTGCTTGGAACCTTCCAGTGGTTGCCCACTGCTCCTAGAATAGTTCCTATTCTCCCCACGCCCTGCCGCCTGTGACTTTTTCCCTTGGGCTGCATGAAACCAATCCACAGCACCCTTCATTCATTCTGTTCCTTGAACCATAAACCCAATCCGGCCTCAGGGCCTCTGCCTGTCCCTCTGACTGGAACATTCTACTCCCAGCTGCTCCTTTGCATCCTCTAAACCTCAACTAAAATGCCACCACCTTCCCTACCACCCTCTGTAAAGCATGCCCCCACCACTCCCCACTTTGTTGCCAGGTTGTAATTTCTTTAAAGGATCTGTTGCTGTCTGTAGTTATCAGGTTTGTTTGCTCTCTCTCGGTTTCCGCCACTTGAGTCTGTGCTCCATGACGGCTGCGAGTTTGCCTGTGCTGTAGTCCCAGCACATTGAGCAGCACCTGGGATTGCAGACGTGCAGCAGGCAGGTGGAAGTAGCAGTCTGGAGTCAGGGAAAGGTTTGGGGGGTAGATCCAGGAGACGCCAGCACCCTGGCAGGATGGAACAGGAAGGTGAGTGTGAGGACAAAGGAAGGAAGAGGTGGAAGTTGGAACCTGGAGGTGGGGGGGGGCAGCCACAAGGATGGGTCAGGTGAAAGCAGAGTGGCCTGGGAAGGAGCGGCAGAGGAATGGTGTTGAGTTAACAAGGAAGGAAGAAGCCAACACCTGTCTGAAGGCCATGGGCAGGTCGAGTGGGATGAGGCAGGAGAAGTGAAGTCTGGATTTCATACAGTGAGCACCAGTATCCCAGAGGGGAGTCAGAAGGGCAGACATTTTCAGAGAAAGTTGGGGAAGGGAAGTGGTTAAAGGTGGGTGGAGTTGTCTAAGCTTTTTTGCTGAGGCTAGAGAAAATGCATGGATGGGGGAGATCTGAGTGGTGGCCTTGGGATGGAGGGGTCTTCTCCCCCTGAGGCATGAAGTGGGGAGGGGCAGCCTTGACAGCCAGGGTATTTCCAGTAAGGAAATTAAGGCAGGATAGTGGGAAAGAGAAGAGGTGGGGGGGAGGGGCATCCTGGGCCCACCCGGGTGGGAAGCCCAGGGCTGGGGTTTAGGAGGCCCTGGCAGATCTGTGGCCAGCTGTTTTCTAGGGCAAAGCCACTGGCCCAGGCCAGGGCCCCTTGCTTCAGCCTGCTCTGAATTGAGATTCTTTTTCATTCAGGAGTCTTTGTCATGAGCTACAAAAAAACCAACTCTGGCAGAAGGAGGTTAAGGGGAATGCTTTGGAAGGATGGTGGGAAAGAGTAGGGCAGTCACAGAGCTGTGGGTGGCTGGAAGGCTGGGCTTGGGAAGGGGCAGAGAGGCTTGGGTCACTGCTGCTTGGCCAGGGTGGCAGTTTTTGAGTTCCAAGGAGGGGCCTCTGATGGCCCAGGTTGGATCCCATGCCCACCCCTAGGTTAGGGGAGGGTAGCATTCCCTGTTCCAATCCCCACCAGGCTGGTGGAGAAGAAACAGTGGGATGTGTTGTTGGGAGGGTAGAATGGATCCTCCATCACAACCCATTCCCCTCTCCCCCTCTCTACTCCTCCTCACTTTCTGAAGGCTTTAAGAACTTGGTGGGGGGGGCAGTGCTCTCCCCTGGGGGTGAGAGAGGATGACCCATAACCTAAGCTCTTCCCTGCTGCCCTTGCAGGTAATGGGAGCCTTGTTTCTGGCCATTGGCCTCTGGGCCTGGGGTGAGAAGGTAAGGCGGTAGGGTGGAGGGTGGGGCAGTCTTAGAAAGGTGGGAGGCTCAGGCCCCCACCCTGCCTCTGCTACCCTGGCCCAGGGCGTTCTCTCCAACATCTCTGCGCTGACAGACCTGGGAGGCCTTGACCCCGTATGGATCTTCGTGGTGGTTGGAGGCGTCATGTCGGTGCTGGGCTTTGCCGGCTGCATCGGGGCGCTCCGGGAGAACACATTTCTGCTCAAGTTTGTGAGTGCCCCCAGCAAACCTGTGCCGGGCACCCAGCCTCCCACCACCCGCGTCTCTCATATAGGGAGGATTTGGAAGTGGGTAGCTTTATTATTTATGCTACTATTATAACAATTATATTTATCTTATTTTATATTGATGAGAGTCCTTTGCTTTGTAAGTGGCTGAAATCTCAGAGACCTAAGCTCAAAAGGGTCTTTATTGCTTAGGGAATGAAAAGCTCAGGGTGATCTGGCTGCAGGCACCTTTGGATCCCGGGGATGCCAACATGTCACAAGAACTGCCCTCCTTTTCTCAGCTGTGCACCTCCCTGGGTTGGCTCCATTCCCCAAGTGGTGGAGGGACGCCCCCAGGCAGGTGCCGGCTTCTCCCTGATCTTCCTACTAGAGGCCAGGACCCTCTCCAGTTAGCCTGCCAAAGTCCTTTAATTGAATCTGCTTGGTTCTGATTGGCTGTCTCTGGGCCAATCCCTGCAGCCCAGAGGAGGAGCAGTGCTCTGATTGGTAGGCTTGGAGCACATGCGCTTGGGGAAGTGGGTGGAGCTGGCGGGGCTGGCTTCTGCTGTACCGCAAGTGAAAGGGAATGGAAGGAGGGGTAAGAGTTGAGATGTCCTTTAGCATCATAAAACAATATTAAAATAATCGTAGGTGGGCACGCTGAGGTTCTCTTGGGTCCCAGTGGATGGGGTGGTGGAGTTCTGCCTCATGGCACCCCCAGACAGGAGTGGGGTCTGGAGTGCGGGGCTGTCAGATCCCAGCTTCTGCGACACCCGCCCGTCTGTGTGACCCATCCCAGTTCTCTGTCTTCCTCGGCCTCATCTTCTTCCTGGAGCTGGCCACCGGGATCCTCGCCTTCGTTTTCAAGGACTGGATTCGTGACCAGCTCAACCTCTTCATCAACAACAACGTCAAGGCCTACCGGGACGACATTGACCTCCAGAACCTCATCGACTTTGCTCAGGAATACGTAAGTCGGGCGTCCAGCAGGAGCCCCACGCAGGAGGCACTTGGCGGTCGGAGGGGTTTCCCTGTGTGTTGAGAGCTTCCCTTACTGCCCCCCACCCAGACCAAGCAGATGAGGGCCTCTAGGAAGAAACCCAGGAGGCCCCTCCTCTCTGAGGAGAAGTCAGCTGTGCTAGCCCTACAGGGGCATGGGGTTGGGAAACAGAGGCCGGAGGCTCCTAACTGGCAGCTCTCAGACCGAGCTTATGACAGCTTACATAGAGGAATTTTACCTAAAAATACAGATTTCCCCAATCTATTAAACCCCAGGCTCAGAGTACGGACTCCATTGCCTTTGCCCCCTTACTACTATTACAGGGGCTCTCTGTTTGCCACTGTCCCCACTACTCTGTATTTTCATACACCTAGCTGGCCTTCTTCTCTCACTTACGTCATTTGTTGGGCCTCTGAACATGTTGTTTTGCCACCTTCAACAGAAGCACTGCCCTTGAGCTTGCAAACCTAACCCGAGAAGCCGTTAGTGTCCAGTTTACTCCTCCACAGATACCTCCCGTATGCACGTTCTCATGCTCACACCCACTCCCACTCACCCACGGTCATCCACATTTGGTGCCATCTACCACCAGGAACCTGCTCAGGCACCCAGAGATGGAACAGAAATGCTGCCTGCTTCCAGGCGCTCAGCCCAGGGCACAGACTTCCATGCAGTTATGATAGGATCTGTCTGTTGATTCAACACATAATCATGTGGGCCTCATATGTGCCACGCTCTGGGCCAGGTGTTGGGGATTTGGTAGTGAAGAAAGCCTGGGTCCTGTCCTCATCTCGGGAATGGCAGGCTGAGGGGAGAGACAGATGATAAGCAAGCAAGAAATTTATGCCTAATTATAAATTGTAGTCAGGGTAAAAATGGGAAGAAGGAGACTCACGGTGTTCTGGTTTGCTAACGCTGCTGTTTTGCAAAACACCAGAAATGGATTTGCTTTTTTAAAGGGGGTTTATTTGGTTACAAGATTACAGTCTTAAGGCCATAAAGTGTCCAAGGTGCATCAACAATCAGGTACCTTCGCTGGAGAAAGGCCATTGGCATCCGGAAAACCTCTGTTAGCTGGGAAGGCACATGGCTGGCATCTGCTTGTTCCCAGGTTGTGTTTCAAAATGGCATTCTCCAAAATGTCAGTGTCAGCTTCCAACGGCCATTGAGAGGGAGTGGTGGGGTGGGTGGAGGCCAGGCCCGGCCCTGTGACCCCGTGCACACAGGGCCCCACCACCCACTGCCTGTGCCTCACTCTTCCATGGAGCCTGCCTTCTGCTGAGCTGGCCCTTTATGGGGGCAGGCTTTATGGCAGCTTCTGCTGCATCCATCAGTTAAGGGTCTGTGCTTCTGTCCTCTCACTGGAACACAAGCTCCTGGGTTCATTGCCAGGCAGGCCCCATACTGGCCATTGCCCCACCTAGAGTGGAGGCACAGAATGTTCCGGGGTAGGGGGTGATGGAGGACGCAGGATGATGACGGCAGGCAGTTATGAAGCACTTGTCCTGGGCTGAGTACGGGGATGGGGTGGAGCTATGGATTGGGGATGGTTATTAGGGCAGTGGGAAGGGAAGGGGTATGGGGTGGGGGGCAGGAGTCCTCTCTTCTCCCTGCACGGAAGAGGAGAGGTCTTTGCAAAATCTCTGGTGCACATGTGGGTGGGGTTGAGTGGTGCCCCATCCCTGTGGAGCTTGGCCTGCTGCCTGTCCCTCACAGGAAGCTCCAGTCCTTGAGTCCACATCTTCACATCTTTGCCCCCCTCCCTCCTCTTCCTACTTCTCTTGGTGTAGGGGAACCCCCTACCAAGCACCCCACAACCCCACCAACCTGGACGGGAGAGTAGAGCTCTGATCCCTCTGGCCTCGGGCCTGGCCTGCCAACTCTGGGGAATCAGGCAGGGGGTTCTCCAGTGCCCCTAGACCCACAGTCAGCCCTGCCCTGTCCCCCCTACAGCCTGGGCCTGTTCTCAGGCTGGATAAGGCTCCTGGGCTGGGTCTGACCACTGGCCCTGGGGCCTGGCTCACCTGGGGCTGCCCCCTCTCAACCCCCAGTGGTCTTGCTGTGGAGCCCGAGGGCCCAATGACTGGAACCTCAATATCTACTTCAACTGCACTGACTTGAACCCGAGCCGGGAGCGCTGCGGGGTGCCCTTCTCCTGCTGCGTCCGGGACCCTGCGGTGAGTGGGCAGGGAGGGCCAGGACTTCTTCACGGCGAGGAGAGCAGGGCAGGGAGGACAGGTGGCATCGCAGTGCCCAGGTGCAATCTGGGAAAATCCCATTCTAGGGCCCTGCTTGGCCGGACCCTGCTCTGGGGGCTGTGGAATTTGTGGGAAGGTAGTTTTAGCTGGCGGTGCCTTACCAGGCCGGGGAGTTTTTGTCTGTGGGTGGCAGCTGAGGCCTGATGGGGTTGGGGCTGCTTTCCCTCCTCAGCCAAACCTGTCTCTCGGATTGTAGCAAGACTGAAATGGCAGGATCCCAGTGGTTGGGGACTGTTCTAGAAGGTTCTGTGCACCCCATATTCCCTCCTAAATGCAGCTCCAGGCATTGTCTGCTCTGGGCCTGGTCTGCAGGCAGTCTGGGGCTGGGAGCTGGCATCACTCCCCCAACCCTTAGGGGCACGGCAGGGGTTTACCCAGGCCATGGCTGACTGTCACACCGCAGGGCCCCATGCTGGGGTGCTGGGGGGAGGGGGTGGCTGAGCCTTGCTTGGCATCCACCCAGGCACAGTGCATCCAGGACATGAGGCCAGGGCTCCCGTTCTCATAAGACAGAGCAGGCAGGGCTCTAAAGCAGAAGGCAGTGCCACACTGGCCTTCACAGCCCAACATCTGGCACCTGAGAAGGGTTTTCCACATCAGGGAGGCTCACTTCAGAGTAGCAGATAAGGCAGGGGCCCCTTCCCCCGAGAGGGAGGGTCTTGAGGTCCTGGGTGCCCATAGCTCCATGGGGTCCCTGCTTTCCAAGTCACTGAGAGGCCTGTTTTTCCTCAGGAAGACGTCCTCAACACCCAGTGTGGCTATGATGTCCGGCTCAAACTGGTGAGGGGGGCAGGCCTGGGGGAGCAGGGCCAGGGTAAGGGGCAAGGCTGGAGGGGCAGGTAGTAGGGCAAGTCTGGGGTGATAGGGCTTGAGAGGCAGGTTCCAGGTGCAGGGCCAGGGTGACAGGGCTGGGGGGTACAGCTGGGGGCATTGGGCTGGGGGTCCCTCGGAGGTCAGTGTGCTTCATTCTGACCCTTGAGCACCAGCTGAATGAGACAAACAGACAAAGCCCCTGCCGACAAGCAGCTTTCTCCCCCCATGTGCCAGGAAGCGCACAGATCAGTACATACGAACATCCATGCAACCGTTTCAGCTAAGAGCTGGGAAGAAAGTGAGCAAAAGGAGGTGATGGGAAGTAGGGGCTGGGCAGCACCCTTGGGTGGGGTCAGGGAAGGCCTTTTGGAGGAGGGGGAGTGACAGTGAGTGCAGGGAGCCCAAAGAAGGACGCCAGCCATGCAAGGACCCTCCAGGGAGCAGGTGCTCGGGGTACAGGGGCCCTGGGTGGGGTGAGCTTGGCACACTGGAGCTGGGAAGGGCGAGCGAGGTCTGAGATGAGGCCCGGTGGCAGGGGTCCCGAGCCTGGTGGCTGTGTACCCCCAGGAGCTGGAGCAGCAGGGCTCCATCTACACTAAGGGCTGTGTGGGCCAGTTTGAGAAGTGGCTGCAGGACAACCTGATCGTCGTGGCTGGGGTCTTCATGGGCATCGCCCTCCTCCAGGTGCTGCTGCCCCTGCCCCCCACCCCCCCAGATCCCCATCCCTGGGGCCTTGGGCCACTCCTGGGCCCCATAGCAACCTCTCCCTCTCCTGCTTTCTGTCTTACAGATCTTTGGCATCTGTCTGGCCCAGAACCTCATGAGTGACATCCAGGCAGTGAAAGCCAACTGGTGAGGCTGCCACGCCAGCCACGGCTACCCTTCTGGCCCACCCAGGTCCCCACTGTGCCCAGGACAGGCAAGGCTGCAGGAGGTGCTTCTGCTTGGACCTGAGCCCCACCCTCACCCCCAAGCCACCTGGGCTCTGGTGGGGCAGGTCACCTGGGGCCCTGTGCACATGAAAGATAAGGGTGTGTGGGTGGATGTGCACAGAGGGCCACTCTCTTGGCTGTGGGGTGCTGGGCCCTCCAGGAGAGTAGAAGGTTCCAGGCCAGGTGGGGTATTACGGTGCTGCTGGGTGAGGGGGAGGCTGTCCACCCAGGCTCTGTGCATGGCTGTGGGGGGCAGGGTTTGGGGCCCGCAGCTGCCTAGGAAACCACCGCACACAACTTCAGAGCTCGCATCTCTGCTGGCTGGGAGCCTGCCAGGAGCCCACCTCGGTCTCAGTGTCCCAGACTCGGAAATGGGTCCAAGAATTTTCTCTCCCTTGCTTGCCTCTCAGGATCAAACATCACGATGGCTACAAACTGCTCAAATAAACAAAACTTTGAGACCCACTGGTTCCCGCCCACCATCTCGGAGGTTCTGTCAGCTGCGCGCCTCTGCAGAGCTCTCCGTCTGGGGCCCCTGCTGATGTGTTTTCTTTAGCCTGGTTAATTTATACATTTGAGCCAACCTTTAAAAAAACGGGTCAATTTCGCATGAAAGTCAAGATCCTCAGCATCTCATGAGGAGTGAAAACCTGGAGCCACTGACTCTTAAGTGGCAACATTCCCTGGAACCCTGAGCCCCTGTCCGGCCCTTGCAGGCATCCCCATCCTTGAGGGGCATCCCCTGCCAATACCTGGAGAGTGTGCAGCCTGGGAGGAGCCCAGCCCTGCTGGGGCTGAGATGGGTGCCCAGGGGAGACGCTGAGGGGTGGAATGGGACTCAGGAAGGGTTTGTGAAGGAGGTAGCTGTAAAGAAATCATCCCTGGGACCTGCAGAGCTGCCTTGTCCCGCCAGAGGGCGCCCCAGCACAGTGTTCCCTGGGTCTTGCCTCTGCTCCAGCAACCTCAACCCAGTCAAGCCCGGTGTGCCCACCCTGCTTACTAGCGCTTCAGGGCTCTGGGAATTTGCAAGCACCTAAAGGAGCAAACTGACTCCAACTTGGGAAGTCTGGCTGCTGCTCTCAGCTCTGCCTCTTCCCAGTTGCATGACTGGGTGTGTGGGGTATCCCTGCCCCAGCCCTCCCCGGGGTGCTCTTTGTGGATAAAAGGAGGGTGTGGTGCAAGTGCAGAGGTCTTAAATTTAGAGTCCACAGGGCCAGGTAAGTTGCATAGATAAAGGAAGCAGGCCTGTGAGTTCCCTGGCCCTTGCAGTGCAATTGAGACTTGCCCTTTGTTTAAATAGAGAATGAGCACAGGGAGATATTGCCGTGTGATAAGTACATTTGCACAGTCAAATTGATAACAGCAACTGGCTTTTGGAGACAATGGTGATGGTGGTGGAGGTGACTATGGCAAACAAGCAGGGATCCCCATCTAAAGGTGGCAGCTGCCATTTGGCCGTAGTTCATTGCTGGAATGGGGAAATGTGGGCCTAATGCCAGAAAATCTGGAGAAACCAGAAATTCAGATTTTTATGTGAAATTGTCCTGATTTTTAAATGTTGGCAATAAATTAAAAAAAAACAAGTTGCAAGCCAAAGAAAACATGGGGGCAAGCTATGCCCCTGTATCACCGTGAATCCCTTGGACAGCCCCCCACCATGGCCCGGCTGGTCTGCCCTCAAGATATGCTGGGGCTGTGGCCGGGGGCAGCGCGTGGGCACCCAGATTTGCGGTTCCCTGGAGTGGGCTGGGAGGTGTCCTGGGATCAGGTGTGGGTGGTGGGTTTCTATGCTATAATAAAGGCAGCTCATGAGTCTAGTAATTTCTAATTTCAGGTGCTTGCACTTTTCATTGTCTCTTTCAAACCTTGCAACACCCTTGGAAGGTGGAGATTCTTTTCCTGATGAGGAAAACAAGCTTCAGAGGGGAGGGTGGTTCCCCAGAGGACGCAATTGGGAGGAGGCACTATGCCCATTTTGCCTCTTGGCTATATGGTGGTAAAACTTGCTCTCACAGGGCTTATATTCCTAGTGGGTGGGGGATGGGGTGGGACAGACAGAAACCAAATGGACAAATAAGCATTCTTGTTAGTAATACATGCTAGGAAGAAAATGAAAGTGACAGCCAGGTTATCCAGGAGAAGGGCTTTCTTGATGAGGTGATCGGGGAGTGGGAGCCAACTCTGGGAAGCTGTGGGGGAGCAGTGTCCCAGGCGTTGGTATCAGCTGCCGTAGACGTCCAGTGCTGCAAGAGGGGCTTGGGGTGGGTGGAGAAGTGGGAGTGGGTGAGGTCCAGAGGGCATGGACACAGAAGTGGTTGAAATCTGGGAACCAGACTGATGAGAAGGGATGGGAGCAACTTGGTAGGAGTAGTTGGGACCCTGGCCGGGGACCCCGAGTTCTCCAAAGCTCAGCTCTGCTATAGGCATCCACACACACACACCCCATCGTTCCACCTACACATCATCCACCATCCACTCACCCTTCTACCCATCTGTCCATCAACCCAGCTAGGCATCCATCCACCCACCCTCCTGTCATATACACACACATGCATTCAAGCCTCCACTCATCCCCATTCACATTATCATTCATTTAGGTAGGCCCTGGCTGGAGGCTGGGGTCACTGGGCAGCTCAGACCTCCCTGCATTGTGGAGCTTATGGTCTCTTGTCAGGGGCAGATCAAGAACAGCTGCTGATGTGCAATGTGTGCATGTGGTGACAAGCATGTGGTGATTGCTGCTGGGTGGGGTTGCAAGTTGGTTAGAGACAAATTTCCTGTCCCCAAAGTAGAACTTAGAGCAGTTCTTTTCCTTGCACTGAGGGGACTTTGCCCAGAGAGACAGGCTCTCCAGATGTGCAGGAAACACAAGCAAGCTTGTAAGTTCACTTCCTACCCAGCCCTGTAGGGTATGGCAGGTCCCTGGGCTATGGAGACCAAGGTCATCCTCTCATCCTCTGTCAAGATGGGGTGCATGCTGGCGGTGATGGGGGAGGGTATTGTCAGTCTAGGGGTTCCCCAGAAAACTTGGACCTGCCTTGTCTAACCAGCTCCCCATCCACACAGTGTCAGGCTACCCAAGAGAAAGGGCCAGTGCACCCCCCTTCTTTATGGGGATAGCTGCAGCTATCAAGAGGGGGGCCTGGTGCTCACAGTCCCAGACACACACACCTGTACATGTCACCCCCAAACCTTCCATTCAGTCATTCAATAGGCATTTTGAGGCAACAGCTGCATGCCAGCTCTGTGACCTAAAACAGTCTCTGTCTTGCAGAGCTTGTCTTTGAGTAGGAGACAGATGATAGATAAAATGTGTGTCAGGTGGGGAGAAATGCTATGTGGGAAAGTGTGCTGGTTTGAATGTATTATGTCCCCCAGAAAAAGCCATATTCTTTGATGCAATCTTGTGGGGCAGGCATATTAGTGGGGGTTAAGTTGGAACGTTTGGATTAGGTTGTTTGCATGGAAATGCACCCCACCCAACTGTAGGTGATAACTCTGATGAGATATTTCCATGGAGGTGTGGCCCCATCCATTCAGGGTGGGCCTTGATCAGTGGAGCTATATAAATGAGCTGACAAACAGAAGGAACTCAGTGTAGCTGAGAGTGACATTTTGAAGAGGAGCTACAGCCAAGAGGGACACTTTGAAGAATGCACAGAAGCTGCGAGAGTAGCTGCAGATGAGAGACAGTTTGAAGATGGCCATTGAAAGCAGACTTTTGCTCCAGAGAAGCTAAGAAAGGACAAATACCCCAAGAGCAACTAAGAGTGACATTTTTGAGGAACTGCAGCCTAGAGAGGAATGTGCTGGAAAAAAGCCATTTTGAACCCAGAACCTTGGAGCAGACGCCAGCCACATGCCTTCCCAGCTAACAGAGGTCTTCCGGACAACATTGGCCATCCTCCAGTGAGGGTATGTGATTGCTGATGTGTTACCTTGGACAATTTATGGTCTTAAGACTATAACTGTGTAACAAAATAACCCCCCTTTTATAAAAGCCAATCCATCTCTGCTGTTTTGCATTCCCACAGCATTAGCAAACTAGAACAGAAAGTAAAGCAGGGTTAGAGACAGGGACTACAGGTGGGCGCATCATGGTTTGCTATTTTATACAGTATGCCCAGGAAGGCCTTCCTGAGAAGGTGGCCTTGGACCTGAGGAAGTGGGGGTGTGAGCCATGTGGATATCTGGAGGAAGAGCTTTTCCTGCCAAGGGGATACAGGAAGTACAAACACCCTGGGACAGGAGCAGGCTTGGTGTGTTCAAGGGGGCCTTCTAGATGCCACTTCTGGGACTCTGAGTCTGGAAGGGTTTCCAGAAGAAGCAGGCAGAGAGGAGGGGGAACCAGGATGGATTTAGAAGTCCCTGGCTGGCTGGCGAGCACCTGGGTCTCTTGGGCGAGGTGGTCAGAGGTGCCCTTGAGGGAAGATGGCCAGGGAGTTTAAGGTGGCCACGTGCCTTGGAGGAAGCTACTCCCAGTGACCACCAGAGGGCACCAAAGCACAGCCCACGCCCTGCAGAGGGGTTGCACCAGCAAGGAAAGGGAAACTGAGAGTATGGGGTTCATTTGGGGCAGACCCCTGTGGCAGAGCTGGGCCACGACACATTCCGGAAGCCTAGAGTCCCACCTGTTGGTGCCAAATCCAGGCCTTGCCATTCTCTGCCCCATATTCTGGAGGATCTTGGAGCAAACAGCACTGCCTGCCCCACAGATTCTCTCTAGGGCTCCTGGAGACCTGAGCCACTTTCCCGGCCCCAGAAAGAGCAGGGGTTCTCGAAGGGATGCTCCCCAACATCCACCTCCATTCACTCACTCAACAAAATTTACTGAGCACCTACAGGGCACTGAGTAGGCACTGAGGGTACAGAAGGGAACAAAACAAAGGCCCCACCCTCATGGAATTCACATTCTAAAGCCAGAGCTGCAATGCGTTCTGCAAAGGGCCAGGTAGCAGACACTTTAGGCTTTGAGGATCATAAACTGTCTGTCATAGTTATTCAACTTTTGCTATTATTGCCACAGGAAAGTAGCCGTAGACATTATGTCAACAAATGGGCATGACTGTGCTCTGGGAAAACTTTATAGACATTGAAATCTGTATTTCGTATCATTTTTGTGTGTCACAGAATATCCTTCTTTTGATTTTTTCCAACTTTATAAAAATATTAAACCATAAAATTAAATTTAAAAAAAAGATTGATCCAAAAAATAGTAAAATAAAGCCATTCTTAACTCTCAGGCCCTATAAAAACAGGCGGTGGGCTGGATTTGACTCGTGAACTGTAGTTGTCCAAGCCCGGGTCTAGCGGAAGGAGGAAGACAAGGCACAATTAGCATCATAAGCGCAAATAACCTGATAGGAAGTGGAAAGTGCTATGGGGGAAAAATCGAGCAAGTAAGGGACATTGGAAGTGTTGAGGTTCTCGAGCAGATCTGGGTATTAAAATAGGGAGGTCAGAGTGGACCTTGTGGAGCAAGCAAGATGGAGCAAAGATTTTTTATGTGAATGTTAAATCATTTTTGATGGCACAGGTAACATAGGACCCCAGTGTATATAAAAGAATTAGAACATGATGGATAAAATCAAAGTCCCTTGAGTGCCCTATTCTGCTCCCGTCTGCCCTCCCATCCCTGAGAGAAAACCACAGCTGGGAGATATATATTCTTCTGGACCTTTTGCATTAAAAAGAAAAAAAATTTTTGCACTCATTGCGTACCAGTAGAAAATATCTGGTATCGTTCTTGTGTGTTTAAGTGACCGGATACCATTCCCATCATGCTGCAGCTTACTTTTCCGCCCCCCATGATATGTTTTGAAGATCTAACCATGTCCGTGCATATGTAGCCATGTCATTTTGCGTGACTGCAGAGATATTTCACAGCAGGGTTAGACTGTGTGTTGCTCCTCTGTCCCATGGTTGACGGTCAGACTGCGTCCACTTTGGCATTCTTTCCACTCCAAGGCTCTGGTTACAGTCACAGCCAAACCCTTACTGCTTCACTAGGTAGGAGGGGCAGGGGATGCAGGGGAGGGGGCCCCCCAAATCATGCCCGATGGTGGGGTTGGCCCCAGCAGGTTCCTTCCAGGGTCTGGGGGCCTCATTTCTGCTACTTGGCCTGGGCGTTGATGTTACAGATGTGGGGCCCTGGAACTCAGCCCATCAGAGGTGAGAGAGCCACACAATTAACCTCTTGGCACTGCCCAGGCTGTTGCCATGGTAATGGCTCCCGGGGCCCCAGTGCAGTCAAAGCAGAGAGAGGTGGATGTGTGGGCTCCCTGCACACAAAGGAGCCATGCTGTGGACCAAGGGTCCAGCCTTTGACTGGAAGCTAGACAACCAGTTCTGGTTCCAGAAATGATCGTCTCTGCAAATTAGCTCTCTACGTCTGCCTCCTGCCTAGAAGAGCTGGTTTTCTTGAGGCCAGCCCCTCCCCAGGATATTCCAGCACCCCATGATCCCCAAGTCTGTGGGAATCTCATGGGAGTCATGCCTGGGAGAAGGGGGTCCCAGGCAGAGGGACCACGTGGATTTCAAGGCAGCTCACCCATCTGCCAACATTCGCTTCTGTGTGCAGCCATTCCACCATTCCTATTCTCAGGGGTCTCGCCGTCTGATGGGACACCCTGACGGGACAATCGCCATAAAAGGATTTGTTTGAATAGGTGGTACAGGCATGTGGTGAAAAATAGCAAAGTGCATGTGAGGACAGGTACAAACCCCCCTCACACTGTGGCCCCCTGGTCTCCTTCCTTTCCCGGTTGTCAGCCGTATTTGTGCTTCCTGAGTTGGTCTGTGCATTAAAAAGATTTCCTCATTTCCCAAGTGATAGGAGTGTCTTGGTACCCCCTCCCTTCCACCTGCTATTTTATGCTAATAAGATGTCTCAGTGTAGTTTTATCATGAGGCTGGCCACGCCCCAAAAGACCAACCACCTGATTAGAGGGTTGGGGCTTTGAGCCCCAGGGAGTGGGGGAGCTGGAGACTGAGCCCAGCCACGTGGTCCCAGCATCAGTCAATCAAGCTCACATGATGGAACTCAAAAAAAAAACAAAAAACAAAAATCAGGACCCCAGCCTTCAGTGAGCTTCCCTGGTTGGCAATATTGTCACACCTTGATGAGAGGGGAGAGTGACTCCTCCTGACCTTGTGGGAGAGGACAATAGAAGCTGCGCATTTGGGACCCTCCCAGACCTTGCCCTATACCTGTCTTGTTTTGGCTGGTTCTGATTTGTATCCTTTTTGCTACAATAAAACTGTAATCATAAGTTTAAAAGGAAAAAAAAAAGATCTCAAAAAACAAAAAAGCAAAAACATGGCAAGCCAGAGCAAAATTCACATACCTGCCTTTATGCACACTGGCCAGAATTTTCGGGAGACAGCAACATTTCCCTATGTTTAGACCCACCCAATTCTTTTGAATAACAGCAAACCAATAATAGCATGGATTTATTACTGGCTGTGGGCTGGGCAGATTCTAAGCACTTGATGTTTACTTACCTATTCTCTAGAACAGCTCAAGGGGGTGCTGGGCTCACCCCCCTCCACAGATGAGCCGGCTGGGTGATGCCTGCAGTGTGGATGTGGTGTGATTTATTTGCCCATCCCCTCCTGTTGGTCATGCAATGTGCTCTCAGGCTTTGGCCCTGACACCCCCCCTAAGCAGTGAGCACTTTTGTACTTATAGTTTTGGACTCTTGTATCTCCCCAGGAGAAATTCTTGGAAGAGAATTGCTGGGTTAAAGGGCACGTGCATTTTAAATTTACATAGATATTGCCAAATTGCCCTCTAAAGAGGTCATACCAATTTACATTTCCAGGAATAACGTCAGGCTGTACCTTCCCCTACCCCCTCCCAGTAGCCAGAACCCCCCCTGGTTTTATCCACCTTGTGCCAACCTGATAGAACCTGATAGAAGGAAACTGTCTCTTCTGGTGGTTTTCACTTGCACTACTTTTATCATGAGTGAGGTGAGGCATCTTTCAATATGATCTAGTATAGTTAGAGTCACATAGTCAGAAGCACACAGAGTGAGACTCAAGGGGCCCTGGGAACCCAGGGGTTGGAGTGGATTTTTCTGTCTGGAACATGGGTGAAGGTGTTCTGGGAGGGTCGCAGGTGAAGATCTGACCTATTCCTTGGCGTGGGCGTGGATGCAGGGAGGGCATTCTTGGTGAAATGAACCTGAACAAGGGCTCAGACGGTTGAAAGGCATGGAATTCCAGGACTGACCAGGCCTGGGAAAACCTACTGAACAGTGTCAGCCTGCTCCCCTGAACCCTGAACCCCCCAGCCAGGCTCTTTGCTCTGATTTCTTGCACAGCTTGAGCTAACCTGTGGTTCCCTGGGTCTCTCCTTCTCCAGAACCAAGGAGGCTTCTTCCACAGTCCCCAGAGGGAGGCTGTACCCCATGCCTTTAGTGAGATTCCCCTGGGAGCTTGAGGGTCCCCATCGCCACCCCGCCTGTCTGCCTCCCCTGCTCCTCCCCACCATGCCCACAACCAGCAGGCTGAGCGTACATCCTCATTAGCACGGTTCAGTGGCCAGCACTGGTAATTGATCTTCCTCCGGCCCAGTGTGGACAGCGGCTAATGGGGATGAATGGGGTGGGAGGTGCCACCAAGGGACACACACTCAGAGCCCACAGAGGGCCAAGAGGCTGGCAAGGGAAGCGCCGAGCAGGCCCTGCTGTTCAGCAGGGGATTCTGCAGCCGCCTCTGCCCGTCCACCCCAGAACCAGCACCCTACCTGAGCCCTGTGGTAGGAAGAGCAGACAGGTGGGCCAGCAGCTCTGAATTCCAGCTGTCCCCTGGGATGGGAGGGGCAGGTCTTGGGGGCAGGGCCCAGTCCTGGAGGGGGGACTTAAATTCCAGGATGGCTTCCAGAAAGGCATTGGGGCCCCAAGGTAAAGCAGGCTTGGTCCTATGTGTGTCTCTGTGTGTGTGTGTGCAAGTAAGGGAAACACTCCAAAACAGGAAACTGTGATAGGACTCCATCATTAAAAATTTATTAAGTCCTTACTGTGTGCCAGGCCCTGGGTAGGGAAGAAGTGAGCGAGATCATCAAGCCTTTCTTCTGTAGTTGGGAGAGACAGACAATAGATAGGAAAAGAAATATCTTAAGATGGTAATTCATGTTGATAAATTGTCAGAAAGAAAGAAGCAGGGTGATGTGGTCAGGGATGACCAGATGGGATGCTACTTTAGGAAGGGAGTGGATCAGGGGAGGCCTCTTGGAGGAGGAAACGTGCAAGCTGAATGGTGAGAAAGAAAAGCATTCAGGCAAAGGGAACAGCCAGTGAAAAGGTTCTGGAGGGTTTAAGGATGAAAAAGGAGGTCTGGGTGGCTGGAGTGTGGCACATGAAGAGGAGGTAAGCTCAGAGAAGTCAGAGGCAATAAAGCCATGGCCAAGGCCAGAAGCCCAGGTCTGTGAGGTCATGGTGGGCAGGAATCCTTAGATGGGGTGGTGTTAGCCATAGGCAAAGGCAGAGAGTGAGGTCCTGCCCGGGTCAGCCAGGCTTGGGAAGACGCCCATCACTCCCTGGTCATGGACAGATGCCTGTAGATGAGGGAGGAGGGCTCCAGAGGTGTCAGGGCCACCCTCAGCCAGACTTGGAGGAGACCAAGAGGCCTTCTTGGCCACTGTGGGAGAAGGCAACCATTCCTGCCACGCCTGCCACAGGAACATCCTGCATTGTCCAACATCTGGTTGACTTGAGCACCCAACTTGGGTAACCCTCCAAGCAACCAACCAATCTGTGAATGAGCACTGAAGTTATAGGATAAAACTTAGTGAAGAAACGCAACAGTCAGCCTGGCAAGCATGCAGGAACACCCTAAAAGTCTTATGGGAGTTTAGACATAAAACCCATGTATGTTTTTTATGGGCTGTTTAAGCAATTTTCAAGGGTAATCCTGACTGTTCTCTTGATTTTTGCCATATGTGCTAACTTCACTGTTGAATCCCCAAATTGGAAGTTGCTGTCACATCCTGTGGGACTGAAGAGTGCCCTGGGCACACAGTGGGCAGGTGTTTGCAAACCAGGGGAGGAGTGTCACATGAAAGGACCACACTAGACTAGTCCCCATTCCATGAAGGCATGTTCACATCCCATACCATTGCTTACATTGTCCTACCCACCCACCCACAATGCCAACCCCCGCTGATGCCTAGTTAATTTCTTCTCATCCTTGAAAGACTTCCTCAAATATTCATTTCTCTGGCTGTCCCTGATTCTCCCCTCCTTTTCCTCTAGGTTCCCTCTCCCTTGACTTTAGCTCAGTATAGTGTAACTTTTAGTTTACAGATTCCAATAAAATATGATCCAGAAAAGGCATTTGATAGATTTCAACATCAATTTATGATTAAAAATAATCACAATTTCTTAGCAACTACAAATAAAAGAGAATTTCTTTAACATGACAGAGCATCTACAACACATGCAGAACAAACTTTATACTCAATGTTGAAACATTAGTAGCAGGAATGGGACAAGGATATTGACTCTCAGTGCTACTACTTAGCATTGTTTTGGAGTCCTAGCCAATGCAATAACACAAGAAAATAAATAACAAGTATAAAGATTAGGAAGTAAGAAATATGAGCAGGGACCATTTCTTTCATCTTGTTTCCAATGTTTAGAACAGGTGAAAAGCAGATACTCAATAAATGTTTATTAAATTAAAGAAAAAATAGTGTATCCTCAAATAAGACTCTTTGGGGTCACAGGGAATGGGGGAGGGGAGAATCAATTCTGAAATTCACTGGTGCTCAAGAAATTCCATGATCATGGTCCTGCAAAAAAGCCAGACACGAAATTTCTCTAAGACCAGAACTGAATGAGGGCGTCCCTGGGATGTCAGGAAAATATTTAATTTTCAAAACAGTTGGTGTTGGTGCAAAAACAAGATGTTTAGGTCAGTGAAATTCCTATGGCAAGAGAAATAAGATGGCACCTGGATGCTCCATTGGGAGCAGGGAGCTAGGGGAGAAAGGCCAAGCAGAGTTTCTAACCAGTCGGGGGCTGCAGGGATAATGGTTTGGGTCCTAGGGAATCTCTCTGCTATTTCTACTGGGATACTGTGCCAGTTTGAATGTATTATGTCCCCCCAAATGCCATTATCTTTGATGTAATCTTGTGTGGGC